>BLKM01000816.1:482058-559094 GCA_013340265.1 Coptotermes formosanus
TACGGATCTCAGAACAAACAGCAACTTTTGCCTTATAAAACATTAAGAGACTGGTTTTTATAACCGAAGTGGAGAGTGTTTACAGCGCGGTACGCACTGAGTCCTTATATAAAACAGATAGGCTTCGTCTTTAAAGGGTTAATATTGTTAATGTATAACCGCAGCCAAGTTCGTACCCTAACTTCGGCAACACTAAATGATTCAATACAGCAGACCCCGTTTCGTGACTAACCAAGGGTACTTCTCATGAATAAACTGAGACCGTACCCAGAAAGAAGTCCAACGTGTTCCGAGAATTTATAAAGCCTATTACGTAGTAACTGAGGGGAGAATGAACACCATTACCTGAGCCAAAAGCGTACAATGTTGGTACAAAGATAAAGAGCGTGGAGAAAAAATTTATTGAAAGTTCTTTAAACACTAACCAAGCACAACGTCGGCAGAAACAACAAAAACAACAGTAACATTTGTCTCCTTCTACGTACCGATGATCTAGCTGCGAGTATAGAAACGCGAAGTCTGTTATTTGTTGTTAATTATGTACGCGCATTCTACATACTGCATATCGACATCAAAAGAACAGTTTGTATCCTATATCATTGCCATTGCCATCCACTCAGTTCATGTAGACTACTGTTCCTAACAAAAAGGGTCACAGCAAGTGTCTGACACAATATACCTACACAGCATACTTCTAGTTAAGAAACCAATACCTACTCAGATAGCTAAGAAATCCCACACATTCACTGCAATCCTAACACTTATTTATGGAATTCCATCACTGACCCCTGTTGCTGAGTCGTCTGAACCCAATCCACAACATCGGACGCTATTCAGTGTCCATCTGAATGTTATCTTCCTACACAATTCTACGTATCAGTACGTATTTTGTAACTAATATTTTGTATCGATGTCTTGCATATTAAATCATCAGAACAATTAATTGTCACAATTGTTCAAAACATAACAATATCTGGTGGCCGATCCCAGTGGCCGCGCGGTCTAAGACGTGGGCCTACGGCCTCATGCTTACTGGGACTGCGGGGTTCGAATCCCGCCGGGGGCATGGATGTTTGTCCCTTGTGTTTGTTGTGTGTCGTCAGGTAGGGGGCCCTGCGACGGGCCGATCCCTCGTCCAGAGAAGACCTACCGAGTGTGGTGTGTCTGAGTGTGATACTGAAGCCTCTATAATGAGGAGGCCCTGGCCCACTAGGGGTTGTCCAGCCATGAAAAAAAATTTGATAAAGACTTCTGCAACCAGACACAGTTTCTGAAACCTGCACCCTATCGACTGCTGCTGTTTTAGTTGCGAAATTACGCCCGTCACTACTGTCTTACAGAATCACGAAAGCAGGCTAACATATTACCTTATTTTCTGACTATACTTGCCTAGTTTACGTGTCTGTGCTCATGAATAAGATACATTTTGGGATTCCGGGGATAACGTCATTCAGCTTACACGGAAAACCCATGCAATATTAAAACACCCTGACTTTTCCCTGCGTCAGGGATAGTATCATTTGCATCTAACGGAACACCAATAATAATTTTCAGGTCAGCTGCAAGGCAAATTACCAAAAGTCTAGGAATATTCAAATACAGAAGGTAAAGCAGTCCCATTACATGCCTGGACAGGCCACAGGGTTCCAGGAGGTTGAGGCTCCCAGATTTCTAGACAATCGGCACATGATGGTGGTAGGTTGTCAGCCATACGCACCGACCGCCTTTACCCCCCCCCCCCCAGAGGGTGAGTCGACCAATGGAAAAAAAAATCCACTGACACCATCGGGAATCGAACCCGCGACCTGCCGTTTTGTAGCGCAGTGCCTCAACCAACTGCGCTACCGCGTGTCCCCAAATACAGAAGAATAAACAGAACTCACCATATACACATCGCTGCAGTTCGAGCCGTCGTTTTTTGTTCAAGAACCACAGATTTTCGTGGTAATTTATAATGCATCGGTCACCATAAACTTTCCTTATTTCTATCATGTCTCCTGACAAGACAGTGACGGTGCACGGACAGTAGTACTTCAGTGCGAAACTGCTAATATACGACAATATTTCGCAGACAAAGTGAAATTATTTTTTGCCTCATTTCCAAAAAAATGTTTTTCCAACAGGATGACAGACAGATTTTATGAAACTTGGTACGTTTTCTATTGTTGCAAGGTAAAATAAAATTTCTACATGTCGTACAGACGTGAAACAGAGTTACAAAACACACAAGAAAGAGCCACAAAACATAAAACTCATTACGAATACAGCAAAAAAGAGTGTGTTCTGACGGATTTCAAATTCCCCGCAACCTAAAAATGTTCAGACGTCACAATTCAGAAGGCTAATATTTCCCCTGACTACACGTCGGAATTCCTTCATAAATATTCAGAACGTTATGTTGAACGCTAACCATTACCTCAAATTTACTTACACACAAGACGTTTCAGGAAAGGCTGTAAGCCTGCATTCAGGTGATTCATTGTCATTATACCTAAATACTATAACCAAACAATTGTCTGGAGTTAGCTGCAACAGTTAAAATTGAACCTGGGACCTTTCGAATACCAAAAATTTACAGATTCGAAACCGACTGCAGTTAAAAAATCGTAATAACTCTATATAATGATAAAAAACCGACAGACTGGAGTAAAGCAAACTCACGAAACGTCGTGTACATCAAATATTAAGCCCGCGTCTGACAAGACAATGTCAGATATTATACTAGTGTCTTAAAAGAATCATTTCCTGCAGAGCTTCAAAAAATGATGGAACTTTTAAATTGACAACACTTTTCGATTTTGTATGGTATTAGCATAAACATATTTTGAGAGCTGACAGCACAGTCACGACAAGTATGGGCAACTTATTTCATTAAAGATATAGCGGTTCCCCACCTGAGGACTACGTTCTCCGCAGTATGTGTCCTGAGGGCGAATTCCCGCTCAAAATACCCTCCCGATACACGAACGTGATAATAATATAAACGCGCTACGTTTGAAGTTAACTGAAACCGGAGTTATTTTTGGGCGCGTTCGCAAAACTCCGAAAAACAGCGAGTAGCTTCGTCATGCTTAAAATACTCGTTTTATGTTGTTGTTACTCGTTTTATGATCCTTTTATTCTTTGTATGTTTTGCTTTCTATTTTGTGTGTTCTGTGTCTTTGTATTTTTTTTTTGTGTACTGTTTCTCCTTATGTATATAGCTGTTTCTTTTCTATTTGTGTATAGTATACGGACCACTGCCAAAGGGTGAAAACCCAGTTGAGGTTAATAAATATCGTATCATATCATGTCCGACCGTCCGTCCTCTGTCTGTCCGTCCGTCTGACGGTCCGCCTGCCCGCATGGAACAACTCGGGACCCACTACCGGATTTTCATGGCATTTCATATTCGTGTATTTTTCGAAAATCTGTCGAGAAAATCCAAGTTTCGTTAAAATCTAACAAGAATAACGCGTGCTTTACACGAACACCTAGGTATATTTATGATATCTCGCTGAATTCTTGTTAGAATGAGAAATGTTTCGAACAAAAGTTAGGGAGTAATTCAAAACGTGTACTTTATGTTCAACAACGTTTTCCCGAAAATCGCGTCCCTTACGAGTTAATGTGAAAATATACCGTAGATCAGGATAGGCCACAGATGACAATATAATACGGCGCGCGCGCTTTGCGTTCTGGATAACTAAGGTTACAGACACACACTAAAAATAAGTAATATTTATTGCTTTTTGCACAGCAACAATGGTTACGCGAAAGCGCCACAATATTGCGTTATACATACATGGCCTCTATTGTTACTCCCGATTTTCGATTTAAGTAGCGACGCAGCGACCACCCCTTAAATCGCGCTGTCAATCAAAAATACGTAGCAGTTGAAATATTCTGCTCTCAGGCGAATAATCTCGACACCGCATGCCTATATGCCTTGTCATGACACGTTACCTTAAAACATGCGATTTGAGAACAACTGCCTTATTCTGAGGGTCCACTTGTACAGGGATAACGCCCAACAGCCTGAGAGTCGCGGTAATGATAGGACATCCACGGATATTAACCCTTTAAAGACGAAGCGTATCTGTTTTATACAAGGACTCAGCGCGTACCGCGCTGTAAGCACTCTCCACTTCAGTTATAAAAACCAGTCTCTTAATGTTTTATAAGGCAAAAGTTGCTGTTTGTTCTGAGATCCGTACAAAACACATAAACGCAATGTGGGCACCACGTAGAATTTTGTAATGTTAAACCTGGTGGTACGTAAAGTTACCGCTAGGCTTTAAAAGGTTAATATCCTGGCATTACATAACGTTTAAGTCTTAATACCTCTTTCAGTCCATTTCATGCACCAACCAGCAAACTGTCCCTGTTATGCGTGTTTTATACCTGCAGCTCTATATTTTTTGCAGGATCGAGTGACAACTGCATTCCGCGGCCAAACATGATTATCAGACGCAATGCCTTAATACACAAGGTATTACTCTGTAAATATGTCACAAGCAGTCTCTGTAAATCAGCTTTCTGGTAAGAGTAAGGCCCCTTTTGCTGGCAAGTGACTCCCGTCTTGTCCCATCAGCTTACGCCGCAGTTGTAAACAGCTCGGAGTTCCCGGTAAATTAGGAAGCAATTCTAAAAATACGCACTGCACGGACAATTGCTAGTGACGTGTGGCATTAAGAGTTAATTAAACTGGAGGTCTGTCCAAACATGCAGCTTAATTCAGTGAAAAGCACACTAATTGTTTTCCCCGTCTCTTGTCATGGCCCGTTTCTTATACTGTAAACAAAAAGTTTCATTAGCGTCGAAATAACGCCAAGCGGGCATTATCCCTTGAAGTTTTCGTGGTTACTTTATGTACCATATGGTTTAATATTAAAAAACTTTAACTATTTCCCACAGAGTGTACTTAGGTGTTCCGTTCGTATCTAGATCCCTCAGCAAATGATAATACAGAACACTAGAGTATGACGCTTCCTTTCACATACCTTTCCATTCATCTTTCGCAACGACACTGTCATTCGGTGATACATACAGGCCCTGTTCATAATGTTTCCAAGCATGTCCTGTAAAACTAGCCAAATTTTAAATTAAACTATAAATCAAATAAATAATTACACTTTATCGCGGTCCCACTCTGGTCACATCGTTAAATTCAACCATTAATTAACGACTAATCATCACGCTACTCAGAACGGATAAAATACTTAATTCCTTAATCAACTAACAAATTACCAAACAAACTCGATTAAATATAATCCTTCGTGTGAAGGTAACAGTCACCAACCTGGTCAAGAAACGTTCCACCTCTTCTTGTGCACGCCGAAGGTTGATTAGCATGTTCAAAAAAGAGCCCGCCACTAAGACCCACTGAACACCAACAAGATTCATACTCTGTAGGTTTCTGCAGATGGTATTTTACATTCACAGCCACTCGGTTTTTGGATTTCGTCCTCCATCTGTTTCTGACACTATTGTCCATTTAAAGACTCTAGTCTTAAATTTCATATAAGATATCTGCAGCACAAACACAGTAGATGAAAAATTCAAGTGAGCAGAGTCCTTCCTAAGTAGCTAATAGTTGTGCAGCTGGTCAAGAAATTCCCCGGACATTAATTTGTTCACAAAATTCCATCACCGGACGCTATCGCCTACCATACACCACGACTTTATATTCTGTTCTGTTCTGTTCTGTTTTAACATCCGTTTTAATATCATGTTCCCATTTCTCATCCGGTCCCTTCCCTTGACGCATTCTGACTAAAACACTGCACGCATTTTTCATCTTCCCCCTGCATACCACCCGGGGATCAAACCCCAGAAAGAGCAAGATTCTTCTCTTCTCCAAAACGCCCACTATGGATCCGAGACCGATTTCTCTTATTGAATGGGCGCCGCCGGCTCTTTCTCAGGGCGTAAAGCCGCCGGGGCGTGGGGCAGACCACTCACGTCCATCCAGTGTCGAGTTAAAGAACGACACCCACTCCGAGCCCCGCCCCCCCCCCAACCAATATATCGTCATGACCAACTCCGTGTGCAGGGCAAACTTCATGCGTGCTGCATGCCCGATACAGCCAATCTTCCATGAGTTAATTAGCCAAAATATATTTGATGAAAAATACAAATTATTGGAGTCCTCAGGATGGACTTTTCTCCACTTTGTTGTCTTTTCCACTTAAGTTCAAACATTCTTTTCAATCCTTTGTTCTCAAGACACTTAGTGGGTGTGAAATCGAGCACAACCCACAAGAAGAAACATGCCCTAGTGACGAACCTCGCATTTCGCTTACCTAAACACTAACGCCCGAGCAGCGCGCTGTCTCAACAATCTGTTCTGAGTGTCAACACAAACTTTCTGTAATTTTGCCATAGTAAGGCAGTGGTTTATTATTAAGTGGCGATAGAGGATTTCAGACAATAAACTTTATAACACTGCTACCGAAGTTGGATCAACAAAGAAAAGAGAGAAAGCTTGTAAAATAACTCTTAGGTTGGAAGAGCCATCGGAAAAAGTTTGAGAGCCATTTGGCAATATCCAGAAAGTTACGCGTTCGAATGACGAAAAGAGACAAGACGTAGGGTAAGAGCAGGCTACTCTGCGGGATTTCTGTCAGCTCACATAAAAGTCACTCAATTTTCTGGACTGTTATTCTTTACGAACGTTTTTAGAAAGTACACATAACAGTCTTAAGTGTACTAAACGTAACGAAAACTGTAACATATACAAAACTAACACTTCCACCACGTTTTACTCTTTTCGTGTCCTTTGCATCACAGTAATTACAGTTCGGACATTCCAAGTGTACGTTCATTTAGCTTCTTCAATCACATCAAGATGTTTCGGTTCAGGCATTCAGCCATGCTGATGGCTGAATGCCTGAACCGAAACTTGTTGCCACAGAAACAAACGTATGTAATAAAACTCGTTGGTGTGACTGACGAAGCTAAATAAACCTATACTTGTGATTAACCCTGTAAAGACGAAGCGTATCAGTTTTATATAAGGACTCAGTGCGTACCGCGCTGTAAACACTCTCCACTTCGGTTATAAAAACCAGTCTCTTAATGTTTTATAAGGGAAAAGTTGCTGTTTGCTCTGAGATCCGTACAAAACACATAAACGCAATGTGGGCACCACGTAGAATTTTTTAATGTTAAACCGGGTGGGACGTAAAGTTACCGCTAGGCTTTAAAAGGTTAATACACGAGCTGGGATATTCTGGACTGAGATTACTTCAGAGATTCATACCATTCAGGTCGCTAACTGATCTTTTGTGTCAGTAGCTCACTTAGAACAGAAACTCAGCAAACACAATTCCATTTCTCGACTTCAGGCACAGTGCCAATAAATCTCCACAGGGCAACTATGTTACTGTTGCTGAGATTCACGTATAAGCTAAACATATTTCATGGAACAAATAAATACCCACAAAAGTCCAAGAGTTACTGAAGTGCAAGCGACTACACTTGCGCACCCCCGCGCACACAAACACAACAAATACGGACAGGCACAGTGCCATATGAATATTTACGGCCGTGCCATGGCTCAGTGATTTAGTCGCCAGCTGCGGGGGTTAAGGTTCGATTACAGGTCAGTCTGTTGGAGTCGGGGTGGATAAGGTGAGACTGGGGCAAGTCTCTCGTCAATACGTCGGTCCCCCCCCCCCCCCACCCCGTCATCGTCCCACCAACGCTTCGTACCCGTTCATTCATCTATCACCGACGCCTTATAATCTCTGAAATTTGAAGCATAGTCAAATAAAACATTCATAGTCTGCATTCACCACATCACTCTCTCTCGACAAGGCCAGCGGCGTAAAAGGCAATCTTTCTGGACGACAAACAAAAGAAACCCTTTAAATGCCGTGTTTTGGGTCCCTTAATTTTGCAGGAACATTTTCGTTGTAGAATTAAGGACCCTAAAAGCCCATTATTTCAGCGACACCACAATGAAAGCTGGAAGCGTGTAACAAATTACTGCTTACGTTGCCATTCATCGTAATATATACACTGCACATTACAAATAACTACACCAAATTTTCTACACTTCAAAATCTCCCATTACAGACGTCGTCTTAAACCTGAAATAAGCAAAGATTTACCTAAATTACATTCAATCATACCGAGTCCAGTAGTTGCGCGGTCTAAGGCGTAGGTCTACGGCCGAGCGCTTGCTGGGATCGTGGGTTCGAATCTCACCGGGGGGCATGGATGTTTGTCTCTTGTGAGTGTTTATGTTGTCACGTAGAGGTCTCTGCGACGGGCTGATCCCAAGTCCAGAGGAGTCCTACCGACTGTCGTGTGTGTTTCAGTGTGATAAAGCGAAAATACAAACCCTCGACACCTGCTGTGAACAAGTAGGTAGAAGAGGGAAGGACTGGGAAACTTTCAATCTTATTCTGAACAAATGTTAATTAATGTCTCACACATTGTTAAAAGTACAGGCACGGTTAGGGTAATTATATTTGGTCTAAAAAATGCAGATCTTATTTTATGACTTAATGAACACATCAATCATCGTCCCTGTAATCATATGATCACGTAATGAAGCCCCGGAGTGGCAGTTTGCGCCAAGAAGACGTAAGTGGCTTCCTTCTTTCCTGCTCTCACACGTCTCCCACAGTATAGCTTGTCGTCGTCGTCGTCGTCGTCGTCGTCGTCGTCGTCGTCATCATGTCCAGCGCCTTCCGAGTTCCTGTCCCTGTGTTACAATTCAGACGAAGTGACCTGGGCTAACTGCCTGAAACGTCAGTACCCAATCGGAACAGACGTGACAAACCAAATGGGGAACTTTATACGTGTTTTCAATCTGTTCCTTCCACGTTATTGAATCAGCCCGCTCAGTCGGGTAGAACCGCTGTCCCGTAGAAATAAGTAAAATGGATTAGAGACACTTTATCTCGTAGCGCGGGGCAAGCAGTTCCTGCTGAAGACAAGCGCAAGCAAACTAACTCTGTGTTCCGTTCCTCACAACACACTGTTTGTGTCTAATTGTACCCGCAATTTGGTACTTCCTCTTAGCAGTCTTCTGAACCGTTACGATTATTGCCCCAACAAGTGTAGCTGAACCAGTTGTTCATTATGTTGCTGGCTTTGTCGATATATTTTAAGCAACCAGCTTGCGGATTTGAATTGAGCCAAAAGAGAGAAAAAATGGACAGAAACAGAAAACGAATAGGGGTTTATTATTTGGATAAGTGTATAGGAAAGATAGGTTGTAGATTTTTATATAGGAGAAGAACGAAATGTGTGGGGCATAAAGTACGTACGACAGAGATGACAAACGCATACAACATTTCAGCCTGAAATCCTGAATGTAAGATACGACATGGAAGACTTATGCTTAGACGTGAGGATTAGGACACAATTAATGTTGGGTCTACAGAAACAGGATGTGACGACCTGAGCAGGACTGGTCTCCCTCAGAACAGGGACAAACGGCAGGGCCCTTACGAGGACGGTAATGAACTGTCACGTTCCATAACTTCTTGAGAAATGTGACTACCTTTGTGAATCATAGATCCCAAGCAACAACAAAACTCACTAAACACTGTGCTTACGCAACACAACAGTTTTGACTGAAAGTGTTTGCGTTATGATTCTGAACAAAAGTTTTCAAAAATACGTTAAATACAGACAGTTACCGTCCGTGCCACTGCTCTTGTAGGTGTGTATACACAACAACTACCATCTTCTCTCTGCCTAATGACTGTAACGTGCGGAGTGTGGCTTTTAATTAACGTTTAACCAACGGGACGGGACATTTAAATCCGAGCGAACTCTTTATGTGAAACGTGACTACGATATTAACGCAAAAAAATCATAACATTATGAAATAGACGGCATTTTGTGGGGAACAAAAACGGAGATTGTGCAGCATGTCTTAAAATACGCAGTGCGTAACCTTGTTGCCTAAAAACACAAAATGCCTTTCTTATATTGCCCATCCCGTGCACGATTATTCTTCAAATACAATACTCGTACGACCAATGCACTATACTCAATGTATTTACATTACAACACTTATTCTAAGTGTTGTAATGTATTTACATTACAACACTTATTCTAAGTGTTGTGATGTAAAGACATTGAATATATTGCATTGGTCGGACAAGTATTGTATTTGAATATAAAATGCATTTCTCTGGTCCTAGCCTTACTCGCGTCCTATATACAGGGACGCCACAGACTGGAAGGTTGCATATAATGTGGTAAAGAACGGTTTAACGTAGCGTCGGCCAGTATAATTGATCCTAATCCGTAGGGATCAGCTTCTGATTAGATCCCTTTAACTAACAGTAGCTTAGGAAACGTTCGGTTCGTGCTACAAACACCTACATTATTGACAAAGAACCCTACACACTGGGAGATACGTGAGCTGCATACTGCGTGTGCTAGAATATAAGTCTTATGAATGAGAAAGGAGAAGTTTCCGAAGCGGAATAAAATTGATTTCACGACACAATAGGCATATCCCTCGCAAAACGTGACGAGCGTAATCAAAGATCTTCCTAATACACGAACAAAACATCGTGCATTCTCCATGTCAAATGTGAGAGACAGTGAAACTACCCCACAAACAGGAACAATTTATTCTGTAATATAAGAGAAAATAACATTGAAATTGCAAGAATTGAGGCACTCGTTGTGGCGACTAACGAAACAGATATCTTGCAAAACATGACGCAGTGTCGTCAAGTTATTGTACCAAATAAATGCACACTACTGTTCCCATTTGAATGTTACATATATCGCTCTGACATGTTTCAAAGTCAATGCAAAATCTTCAGGGAGGACGTGATGCCAAGTTTAAAACCAACTGTCAGCAAACTGGCAACTTCTTTATGTGGTTCCACATCTCAGTAGGTTGGGATGGTGACGTCACTATCGTATAAAAAAAAGCAATTTATATTATTTTAAAATACATACAGTTAAAAAACTAAAACGCGATTAAAATATTTCTTACTACCTGAATATTTTGTACGACAGAGGTATAATCAACGCAGCCTAACGAAATGTGGAACCAAAGTGGCTTGTTTACTGACAACTGATTATAAATTTCGCATCTACGTGCTCCCTGAAGATGGCGTACTGACACCGAAAAATGTCGAAGCGATATATGTAATATAGATAAACACTGTGTACACTTAGTCGGTAAATAACTTGACTACATTGATCAGAATAATGCAAAGAATGAACAACCTTAAAATGGCCCAGTGTAATCTGATAGAAATTTACAAACATTTCGGGGAAAAATTAAAAAAAACTTCCATTTTCAAGGCACACTTTGCATGAAGGAATCTTAGCTAGCCTTACGCAATAGACAGCAAACGCACCTAGAACAGTAGGCACTGCGAGTGTGCACTGAGCTATGAGATGCTACCTTAGGCACAATCAGCAGTGAAATGCAATTCAGAAGCATTAACAGATCCCTTCTGTACACCGCTCGGGATCAAGTCAACGTACGGTAACGAGAAGCTTATCCTGTGCTTAATCATGTCAGTGAAAGGCAGAACATGTATCCTTAATTATCTGAGAGGATACAGGAAAATAAAGCTCAAGAATTTCGGTGCATTTAGATACGACACGTTTCAAAGAAGCTAAGAGACAGACACAGACTTCATGCATAATGTAATACTGAACAAATCGAAACATCAACTTATGTGGTGTATATTGGTAGCAGTGTACGGCGCTTTGCCTTCTGGGTTCAGAAATGAACGCGTTTTCACCTTGCCTCTATTGCACTGCCTCAACACGGTAGATCACCTGCGGCAGAATACGAGCACCAGAAGCTAAGTACATTATCAGCAGGAACGCTTCAAAACAGGGGAGTGTTATTCAATGAAAACATATGTAATGCACTGTGGGAGGAATTATACAGAATGTTCCTTTCATCATGTTCCTGAGTACGGTAGCTCTGGTGGGTTATTCCGACATATGCAGGCTTTCTATACGATAAAGTTGTCGTGCTCGGGAACAAGATAAAAGAAACACTGTATCAGTCACACCATGAGAAATGTTACGTTCGTGAGAACCTAACTGCATTTTTCTACTTTCACACAGTTTATAGTTACTTCAAAATATTACGTCTTCTTCTAATTAAATACACAACACTATGGCGCAGATTCCTTCTTAACAGATGAGAGTAGCATGGCGTCTATAGAAATCGTTGCTCTTTTATGGAACAGGAAAGTCATTAACATATACATGAGCAACCTATCATTGGAGGTGTGTTAGAAAAAAAAATACGTGGCCCTTGTGCAAAACCCAATTCGAATCACTACTGCCTCCGGACGGCGAAGTTCCTAATGCCGCTGGTTGTGCTGAGACACTATTATGCTATTAATATCAAATAGACCTATGGTACTCCAGTGTAAACAAACAGTGCCTAATCCGAATACATCCACTAAAATACAAGATTTTAATAATAAGAGGCCACTTCGGAAAAGAACGTGTAAAGGGGAGGATAATATTAAAACTCTCTTGCACTTAACAATGGAAGTTACAGCCATCAAAATACAAAATTTATATCAATAAATAATTTTAATAAATTTGTATTTATGTAAACAGAGTATTTTTGTATGCGGGATCGCAGATATTATGGACTATAATGCAGAAATAAATTCACCTTTAAGAATTTGGATTGGGAGTGTAGATTGAATTAATCTGGCTCAAATTATGGAAAACTGGTTGTCTCTTGTGTGCACGATAACATACACCTGGGTTCCAAAAAATACAGGGAATTTCACACCTCTTTTTGTCACTGTGTTTAAGGAAGACTTAAGCTCAAAGGGTTCGCCAAATTCAGGATACTGAGGCAGACAGCAAATTAACCCTTTAAAGACGAAGCGTATCTGTTTTATAAAAGGACTCAGTGCGTACCGCGCTGTAAACACTCTCCACTTCGGTTATAAAAACCAATCTCTTTAATGTTTTATAAGGCAAAAGTTGCTGTTTGTTCTGAGATCCGTACAAAACACATAAACGCAATGTGGGCACCACGTATAATTTTTTAATGTTAAACCTGGTGGTACGTAAAGTTACCGCTAGACTTTAAAACGTTAATGGATTCCAATATAGAAATTACTTTCCTTTTACTGTCAGTCTGTTTCAAAGAGGCACGCCTATTCCGACCGTGAATATCACAACCGGAGTGCACGATGTTGCCTGTGTGACACCCAAACACGAATCGAACCACGCGATCCTACTCACTCCGTAAAACAGTGTTCCATTGTCTATTGAACTGCATGTCCTTTGCATCATATTTATAATTCCAGGCCTGGACACAGACAAAAGGGCTTTAAGTGTCATGTTCACAGAACCCCTTACGAAAATCCGGTGACACAAACGATTTGAAAGGTTTCTGAGAAATAAACAGTAATGTGTACATGTGCTTCTATTGTTATTTAGGGTAGCTTAAACCAAACACTGTAGCTTATACGGTATATTATCTTTACAGCAAATTTTATTGTTAAAATATCTCGCTGAAATACAGTTGTGAAACTTGTCCTTTGGGACGCTGGGTTCGGCTCACCCAAAGGTACCTTGCAGTAAGCAACTTGTTGCACAGGACCCTGCAGATTTCACAATTCACAATTCTGTACTGATTTTATTTTGGCTAACTATGCTGGCAGTGAATAACTTTAGCAGCCGCAAACTTCAATCTTCAACTGCTATTAAAAACAGACATTATTTTCCAATCCCCAAGTTGGAGTCACGCTGTTTAAATTTAAGTATCATACGTATTTCTATATCCCAGTGGCTGCGCGGTCTAACGCGTAGGTCTGCGGCCGAGCGCTTGCTCGGATCGTGGGTTCCAATCCCACCGGGGGCATGGATGTTTGTCTCTTGTGAGTGTTTGAGTTGTCAGGTAGAGGTCTCTGCGACGGGCCAATCCCTCGTCCAGAGGAGTCCTACTGACTGTGGTGTGTGTCTGAGTGTGATCAAGTGAAAATAAACAACCTCGACACCTGCTGTGAGTAGGTAGAAGAGGGAAGGACTACGAAACAAAAAAGTACCTCGACAAAGAACTCCGTCCATGAGCGTTGTTTCTGCGGTGTACGACGTCACACTATAGTAACTGCATCTAAACTGTTCCTGTTAATGATATCACACGTCTCCGTTCTTACTTCCTGTTGTGCTGTGGTTCCCAGCAGCCTCAGAACTTCGCAAAGGGCCACTAACTAACACTATTTACACTACAACAAATAACTTTCAATATACGCTATTATTAGTTATGCCCCTCAAATTCATAACTAGAAGATATTTACCCATATTAACCGCTTAAAGCCCAATATTAACTATATGAACCACCTGCTGTGACATTAACAGGCAATGCGTTTCGCCCAAGTGACGTAAATACGCACTTTGTATGACACAGTCTTTTACATAACGGACACTGTCAACTGCTAAGATTATACAGCGTTCATGGTTGATAAATAAAATATGAGTACGAAGGAATGGTGGAATAATACTGACAGGTGAAAATGCAATGCCACTTTGTGGTTGACAAAGTTATACTGAGGCAGACTTTTCTACTAGTGCTTCGGTTTTCCCTCTGTCACTTCCATTCCAGTACCCATCAACTTATCAATAGACAGGGTCTTTATATAAAACACTCTCTCTCATAACAATCAATAAATACACCATGCTAGCAAAATGCAATTTTTATTAATGTTGCACCAAGTGGTACGTGTAACTACCACAGGGGTTCTGTATGCTAACCTGAAACTAAATTCCGGTTATAAATTGACACGTAGGAACAAACGCACCATTAAATTTACTGTTAACCTTTATGAATAAATTTAATGGCGCATTAGTTTGTACTGTCAGTTTATGATAAAAAATGCACGGTATTAACAATATAAAATTCGTAAATACCGGTTATTTCAGAAAACAATATCAAACTGCCTTCCGTAATTATTATCAACAATCTGTCAGGCCCTCAGCCTTCAGATGGTTAGTGGTTAGTTTCCAGAAACAAACTACTTCAGCTGACGTAGAAAATATCTGTAATACAGCGCAGACGTGAGCCACGGTAAACTGTATCACGGTGCCCTGGTGAATGATTTTCTTTCTTTCAACAACAGGGAGGTCAGATCTGCATCTTATTTTCAATATTTTCGCAGTTACAAAATACGTAAACAGGGCCAAGCAAAGATTCCGCTGTACTGTGTGGCACAGATTGGAAGTGCAGGCACAGTTCTGCTGAGTCCTAACATAGGCGCCAGATAGCGTGAGTGATCAACGCTACGCCCCGGCCGCTTCACCCCACGGAAGAGGCTGGATGGACCGCAGGAACGATCTGGACGGGTTTCTTGGAGAACAGAAAATCACTAGCTACGCAAGGGGATTCGATCCTCGGATCGTCCAGACAGTAGCGAGTCGCTATACCGACTGCGCTATCCCGGCCCGTAAATATGCAGTCAAAACTTTTAAAAACGAGGGACTATCAACTGAAGTTATTAACGTTACACATTAAATGTGAGGTGAAAAATCATTCCTAATATTTTCGGTGCTTTGGAGAAATTTATAAAACAGAACACAAAAAAATTTTAAATTACACTTACAGGGTAGTGTACAGCACCGATGTTACACATTTATTTCGACAAATCTCTCCAAGTTCGTTGGATTGCGATATAACGTCCTTCCTCAAGCTCAGAGCCTTCGGATGATTCATATTTCATGAGCGGGGTAAGTTCATTTAAACTACAAAAGTCATGGTAACTCTTCCACAAACATTAAAAAAAAGATGCCGTACAAAATTTTATTTAACACATTCCAGTGAAATTCCAGACTTCTTATGTACCATAAATACTTAATCTTGTATATTTACTCAGGCTTTGTAAAACATGCAGCTGCAATGGCGTCGAAAAAATAGGATGAATATGAACGACAAACTTCGAGCGATGTAAAATGAGTAAGTAAATATTTCATTTAATTCCAAAATCGGACCCAGCACGTCCTTCAGCACACGTTTTATTGCCAACGAAATGTGTGCTGAACAACTTGTTGGGTCTGATTGTAGAATTAAATAAAATATATACTTACAACCGATACGCCATAGGGAATATCTTACATTGAAACAGCAAAAGGAATATTTTGTAGCACACTTCAACAGGAAATATCCACACTTTCCTGCACGGAATACGGAGAGACACGAATTTCATTTAGGCTTCCGGATCAACAATTACAACCCGAAACTCCAGGATATGGAACAAGAACACAAATCGACAAGCTTGACCTGCAGTGTTGGAAGCAATGAATGTGACAAATACACGAACAAAGTCAGAACTGCTCTTCCGGGAGTACATTGACACCTGATACATTCTTGACTGAATAATCTGATACATAAAATTGTTCTAGTTTGTAGTAAGCACATATATAAATAGGAGTTGTTATATATTTTGAATGATAAATTTTCCTCTTCTTTACCGGGTGCAGATATATATACACATACAAAAACACTAATCACCAACAAATGCACAAAGAGTTTTATTATCAATTGTAACACACTCCTACGTTTTTCGACCCTGCTGGGTCATCTTCAGGGAGAATTTTTGTTATCATTACACTAAGGTTGCACTTTATAGTTGAGTGAGAATGTGCTGTTGACTGTATACTCTCTGCGGTCCCGGCTTGCAGGCCCGGACCGCAGAGAGTTCACGCCTCCAGTACACAGTCAACAGCACATTCTCACTGAACTATAAAGTGCAACCTTAGTGTAATGATATCAAAAATTCTCCCTGAAGATGACCCAGCAGGGTCGAAACATGTAGGAGTGTGTTACAATTGATAATAAAACTCTTTGTGCATTTGTTGGTGATTAGTGTTTTTGAATAATATAGTGCACGGACATGGAACATATTAAATATATATATATATGTATATATATTAAGTTCATTGCTGCTACGCTTCTGTTCCACACATACAGTCGACCTTCTTTCAGACAGCCTTGGGATAAATTACATTCCTTGCCCTTATATCTTTCATTTCATAAACACAAATGACCTTTCGCTTACTCAGTGCTGAGATAAATTACACTGACCGCTATTACAGGTTTCATTTCACAGATAAATGTAGCCACTTTCACAGCGTTCGGCGACAAATTATATTCACTGCTGTTGCTTGTTTTATTTTACTGCTAAAACTCTTCTTTCTTTCACAGAATGCAGGTACGAATTAAGTTCAGTGCCTTTACACATTTTATTTCAATTAACTGTGTTCAGGTATGGCGCCGAATAGAGACAGACGATTAAAAAACATTTTGGTACAGGTTGGTTTTGCGGTTACCTGCCAAAACGGGTACAGGGAATTAATGTTGCACGTTATTTACGTATTCAGCAGTTCCCAGTTTTGTGCATACCTCATTAAAAACAAGCGGCCACAAAATATCATCTCCAGTGCTCAATTTTACATAAGCTATCGTTGCGATCAATAGAGTGCACGTAGCTGAACATTTTTATTTCAAGTACTAAAATGCGGCAGAGCTGTAAAGGCTATAGAGTTGTGGAAATTAAAATTACAAGAACACAGCCAGGCATTTGTGCTGCAGATTATCAAAATAACCATCCTGAAGCAGATGTTTGAATAGCTGTTCCTCAGGGGTTACAATTTTTGTTCCAAATTTTGCAGTAATGTGGCCATGAAAACATTGCTTTATTGCCAACATAAGTCTATTAAAAAACCGCGGAATTATAACACTTAGAACAAAATAATAAACAAAATAACGAATCAGTATTTTTTCCATCGTTATAATTCGGTTTTCCGAAACGTCGTAAATTTTACCTCGCATATTAAAGCTATTTCAGTTTACTTCCAGTGGAGAAGCTATAACAGGAGGCACGTGAAAACTTAAAAAGTCCCTCTTAAGACAGACTCGGTCGATCCCAGTAGCCGCGAGGTCTAAGGCTTACGTCTGCGGCCAAGCGCTTGCTGGGATCGTGGGTTCGAATCCCACTGGGGGCATGGATGTTTGTCTCTTGTGAGTGTTTGCGCTGTCAAGTAGAGGTCTCTGCGACGGGCCGATCCCTTGTCCAGAGGAGTCCTACCGACTGTGGTGTGTGTCTGAGTGTGATCAAGTGAAAATAAACAACCTCGACACCTACTGTGAGTAGGTAGAAGAGGGAAGGACTACGAAACGAAACGAAACGAAGACTGACGTGCCGAATTTCTCTCATCATATGCCAACGTGTATAAGAAATATTTGCAGGTTACAATGTATCAATAACCTCAATATACACGGGCAATCGAAATATGCTGTCAGGTGTTTATATTTCTATTTTCCCTGCTGTGTTTGTAAAATCTGCAACGACAACACGCGCATACAGCAATAAACTACAGTGCATTACTTAATTCGACTTAATTTTCTTGCACTTCACTTGTACGCATTAATAAAAACGCACACAAAATTTCTAAATAAAAGCTGCTTTTGAAATATCCTTTTTAAAGGAACAGAAGGATAAAAACTAAACGTAAATTTCGTCCTGTAATCTGCCATGCAGGCACAGAGTGGGAGTAGAAGAACTATAGCTACACTCTTTCTTTAACCTCGGCGCTAGATAGAGGTGGGTGGTAAACGCCAAGCCCGGGCCGCATTACCCCCGGCGAATAACCCTGTACGGGAGGCTGGATGGCCCCAGGGGCGGTCTGGACAGGTGCCGAAAATCTCGCCCCCACCGGGATTCGATCCCCGGAACGTCCAGCCCGTGGCGAGTCACTATACCGACTGAGCTATCCGGGAGAGAAGCACATGGCAATACAAAGGTTTGTAACCACCTTCAGATTCAGGGCATCTTATTTCTGTCGGTGATATTTCTGACTCAGATGAGAGCATGCTTTGCGTGAAAGATCTACCTGACAAGGTCTTTAATGCTGTTTGGCGCAGCAGACCTCAACTTTTAGAATATAAGAAACCCTCCTTAAATCCAAGACAGTTAGCATACTAGGAGTTGCTGGTTTACGCGACTTTGAGACAACAGTTAGAACAAAGATTACTAACAGGTCAGTAACGGATGTAAATGAACTGACATTGTCTTCAACACAAAAGCATTAGACAGGATAAGAAAAGAAACCAAGCGATGGCTGGAGAACAAGATGCAGAACAAACTACCTGAATTTACTGAACCCTTAGAACAACACCCGCCGCCAGCGGGGGTCAGCGACCCACGGGATGGAAAACATTGGTATAAAGTAGAAAATCTATGTTTGAAACCTTGTCTCAAATATAACCATTTCCTTATACTATAAAGCATTTCGGCTCAAAATATGTGGACTTAACAGAATCGTACGTGTCCCTGTGATTAGCTATGAATTATACATAAGCCAGTAGAGGGGTGACACAGTCTGAAACTGACGTTTACTGTGATAAATCCTCACCGGCAGACAAATTAATCTGCGACTCACAGATCGATACAACGAGATGAGAGCCACGATAAACCTGTTTCGCCTTCCACATACAAACGCACTATCTCCTGCATTTACCAGACCCGCACAATTAAGGACCACTTTCTTTCATTCACAGAATGTCAGCTCAGATCCATTCGCCGAGTCGGGCCACATCGCATCTCGCGTGTATGTTGGTAACTGAGTGGAATCCAGCCGACAAAACACTGTCTAAATTTCCTACTAGCGCTTTACTACAATTAGACAAACGCCATTAATCATCCTTCTACAGCCTCCAAGCCCGGACGTGTTTACAGGGGCTGCCATTGTTAGCTACACACCTAGCGCCCAAGAAACGAACTAATGCCCCGTCCTCGCCAGAACGATGGCTGGGGGCTTTAAGACAGATTTTCGGAAACTGGAGAAAAAGGGTTTTATAAGAGGGGGAAAAGGAAAAGCCTGTAGGATCAGGAGTCAAACGTGAGGTCAGGTACGGAATCAGAAGCGGATTCATGGCTATAATAATTTTTAATTAACCTTTTAAAGCCCAGCGGTAACTTTACGTACCACCAAGTTTAACATTAAAAAATTCTACGTGGTGCCCACATTGCGTTTATGTGTTTTGTACGGATCTCAGAACAAACAGCAACTTTTGCCTTATAAAAAATTATGAGATTGGTTTTTATAACCGAAGTGGAGAGTGTTTACAGCGCGGTACGCACTGAGTCCTTATATAAAACAGATACGCTTCGTCTTTAAAGGGTTAAGCAACGATAAAAAGTTTGCGATTTATTATCAGACCACACACAGAAATACAGTTAGCCCTTTTCTTTTGCCATGGCGCAACCCCCTAGTGGGCCAGGGCCTCCTCATTATTTAGGCTTCACGATCACACTCAGACACATCACACTCGGTAGCACTCCTCTGGACGAGTGATCAGCCCGTCGCAGAAACCTCTACGTAACAACACACAACGCTTACAAGAGACAAACATCCATGTCCCTGGTGGGATTCGGACCCGCAATCGCACCAAGCGAGCGACCGCAAACCTACGCCTCAGACCGCGCAGCCACATTTATCATTGGCCCTTAAAATTTTAATTGAACTGCCAAAATGAGATACAATATTTGTAAGCAAGGAGCAGGTACTTTAATGGAGGGCAGCCCATTGAATTTTTTATAACAGGGCAGGTGAAAAAAATTACTGTCAAACACAACTGTATTTCCGTTATTGCAGGTTTACGCTGCCGCGTGGTTTTCGCTCTTCTGAGATGTTATACAGCGCTGACTGCTACTTAGTTACCGGTGTTCCGGGACAGATTATCGGTCCCATCTTATTAAAATGCAGGAATATTAAATATGAGACCGACAAGCTGTCCCGAAACGTCGACACCTACCAATGAAAGCTGCACAACACCCCAGAAACATGAAGACTCCACAACTATTATATTTACTATATAACAACATTCTGTTAACAATAAGCTACAAGTTTCGGCAATCATCAGGCTTCATATAAAAATATAAAACAAAACTACACTGTTATTACATGCGAGTCTTTAGTGCACGATCTCACGTTTACATGATTTATATATACATATGTGCCTGTGTTTGACTGTAATCTTATTAACCTTTTAAAGCCTAGCGGTAACTTTACATACCACCAGGTTCAACATTAAAAAATTTTACGCGGTGCCCACATTGCGTTTATGTGTTTTGTACGGATCTCAGAACAAACAGCAACTTTTGCCTTATAAAACATTAAGAGAGTGGTTTTTATAACCGAAGTGGAGAGTGTTTACAGCGCGGTACGCACTGAGTCCTTCTATAAAACAGATACGCTTCGTCTTTAAAGGGTTAATTAACGAAGGGCAAAATTGTGGACGTGTAATTTTAACACATCCCATTCCAAGAGCTGGCGAATGGAATTTGAGGAACATAACCACATACCCGCTAAGAATCAGCTAAAGTATATAAAACAGGCATTTTTTTCAAGCGTTTTGTTACTGAAAAATCTAGAAACACGGAAAACTCGAAATATAAGTGTCCGTGATAAAAATGTCCACACATAAGATTGACCCATTTAAGGTTAAGTACTCTTCAGTGCAACTTCAAAATTTCAACGCACTTTGCGTCGCGACAACGCCGACAAAATTGGGTTCTCTAACACACGTGACGTCTGGAGCACTAAACCCCGACCCGCAACAAGTTCGAACGGCCGCCTGAATTAAGCCAGCCAGGTGCATGAACAAAACAAACAGCTTTAGCTGGAAGATAAATGTAGCAACAAGGGGCCCAGAGCCCTGCATACCGCGATTTAGAAATAATCCCCTGCCCCTTCTGATAAAATAAATTTTATATGAAAGCCAAGGATAAAATGCTTTTGTCTGCCGTTCACTGAAACCCACCAACAGATGGGCTCAGAGCGAATCCAGCCTACAGAATTAAGCTTCCCTCGGGAGTTTCTCTGGAGTTAATTTCTCTGGTCACGAACAGAAGCGGTGGGAGATTCGAATTAAAAATCCGGTTACTGTGTAGCTATAATAACAGGAAAGCACCATCACTTATGTCCTTCTCTTTGTTGACATTCAGTCTTCTGATGTCAAACATCAATTAACAATGATAATATCACGATATATAACGCTTATCAACAATTCCATGAAAATAAAGGCAATGAGCCAACTCGAACGAAAGTGCCTTCTAGAACAATAACGTACAACCACAAGTCCGTGTTCAGATGTCAGCACTGGCTAAAGTCATGATAGTCTCCAAATGATTTACATAGCTGATTGACGTTACAGAGTAACGCATTAGAGTTAATCACATCGTTTACTTGTTTGTTACGTTCCTGGCAGAACTCTCGTGTCCATGAACCAATTGATATGCACTGTACAAGAATTTCTCTCCACCACCCGACAAAGAAATTAGCCTCTGAACTGTGACCTCTGGCCAGCAGGGTGAAGGCATCTACACTATTAGATACTTTTTTATCTCTTAGTCTAATGGGATATCAAGCTTCGGGCATAACGTATTCCAAACTTCTTCCTGGAAGGGGGTAAAGACGTCCGGTGCGTAGGGCTGACAAGATTACCATCATCATGTCCCGATTATGTAGAAATTGTGGGAGCCTCAATCTCCTGGAGCCCTAATGGCCGGCCCAGGACTGTAATGCGATAGCTTTACTTTAAATTTAAGGAAACCTAGGTGTGTGTGAAAGCATACCTACAAAAGCAAATTTTTGTGAATTCACATAAATATCGTCAGGTAGAACGTTTATAAACATAGCGTTTTGTGTTCCTCATTAACCCTTTAAAGACGAAGCGTATCTGTTTTACATAAGGACTCAGCGCGTACCGCGCTGTAAACACTCTCCACTTCGGTTATAAAAACCAGTCTCTTAATGTTTTATAAGCCAAAAGTTGCTGTTTGTTCTGAGATCCGTACAAAACACATAAATGCAATGTGGGCACCACGTAGAACTTTTTAAGCCTTCAAAGACGAAGCGTATCTGTTTTATATAACGACTCAGTGCGTACCGCGCTGTAAACACTCTCCACTTCGGTTATAAAAACCAATCTCTTTATGTTTTATAAGGCGAAAGTTGCTGTTTGTTCTGAGATCCGTACAAAACACATAAACGCAATGTGGGCACCACGTAGAATTTTTTAATGTTAAACCTGGTCGTATGTAAAGTTACCGCTAGGCTTTAAAAGTTTAATAAGAAGAAAGACTGAACTATTCTACATTTTAGTGGCTGCCACTTTATAAGCGAAATTTTGTACAAGCTGCATATACACATAACACGTTATGTAGAATTCAGATCATACGTCAAGAATCTGACACCCACAAAAGACAGGGAAGGAATGTCTTTAGATTATAGGAAAAGCTAAGATGGATTTTTTTTTCCTCTTTCACGCTGGTGTGCAGAATGACTTTTGCATAGGTCGACATGTCAGAAAACGGTGCCAGACACATTTCAACGCAACGAGATCTGTCTGATCTACAGCACAACCACAAATATATACAAGAGACGGTAATTGCAGCAGAATGAATGGAACCACTCTGCTGGATAGAAAAGTAACTCCGAAAAAGACTTCACCTGCGACAGTAAGGAACTCAGTGCGGACAAATACGGCCTCTTAAAAGAACGCTTGCCACTGTGTTTATTTAACCTTTTAAAGCCTAGCGGTAACTTTACATACCACCAGGTTTAACATTAAAAAATTCTACGTGGTGCCCACATTGCGTTTATGTGTTTTGTACGGATCTCAGAACAAACAGCAACTTTTGCCTTATAAAACATTAAGAGACTGGTTTTTATAACCGAAGTGGAGAGTGTTTACAGCGCGGTACGCACTGAGTCCTTGCATAAAACAGATACGCTTCGTCTTTATAGGGTTAAGGCCAGTACCTGTTTGATGGCGTAAGAGTCCTCCCAAAAGACCGTCTAATAAACAAACAGACACAGGCGTGTTCAGTTACAGCGATGCAAAAATTGCACACATTTACGCAAGGCTAATTAGGCGGATTAACGGAGGGGTATGTACTGACAGGTTGTGCACGTCTGTAGTCTCCTTTAGAATACCAAATGTTTTATCGCTAACAGCACAATATAAACGAAAAAATAAGAGTGTAGCCGACACGTCTGTGAGAGAGTGATTTTGCTCTGCGTTAGTTTAGTTCTACTATTTTCGCCACCACCACACTTTTAACCCTTTAAAGACGAAGCGTATCTGTTTTATATAAGGACTCAGTGCGTACCGCGCTGTAAACACTCTCCACTTCGGTTATAAAAACCACTCTCTTAATGTTTTATAAGGCCAAAGTTGCTGTTTGTTCTGAGATCCGTACAAAACACATAAACGCAATGTTGGCACCACGTAGAATTTTTTAATGTTAAACCTGGTGGTATGTAAAGTTACCGCTAGGCTTTAGCGAATCACAGAGCTTCAACACACTGTGCCCTTATCAAACGAGGTGTGCCGCTGATGTAAGAGTTTGTTATGTCGTTTACACGAGTTTACTTTTTATAATTCTTTTTGCATTTCTTAAGTTCCACAAGATGCTCTGTGAAAACTAAGAATGAAGTTTGAATATACCACGAAGGATGGGCTCGAGTGAAGACTTTACAGAAAACACGTGGCTATCAACAGCAGAATATCAGTATATCACATGTTTTATACATGTATAGCACATGATATTTTCATTTATACACACACACACACACACACACACACACACACATGTTAAAAACGTCGGAGGAGTCTGTCAAAAAATTACTATCTCCCAATTCAGAAACTACTAACAAAAAATTCAACAGAAAACCGAATATTTCGACAGCCTCGTAATTCTTTCCGAGGATGGGCTGAACCCTGAACTCTGAACGAGAAAATTGTCCACTTTTAATCGTTTAGCTTTCCTATAATTAATAAAATCAATGTTAAGATCTGACCACTGATCCGTGCCTTTCATTATTTTGTCGTCACGCAAACTAACTCCCATATTATTCATTCAGCCGTACAAATATACCCATTATATCCATTCCGCCGGTAACGCTGCAGATGTTGAATACAAAAGATGTAACTTCGAGAAATCGAACGTCACTCTGACAGTGAAATAGACGTGACGGGTTACAAAAGGAGCCAAATATGAATGTTCTTCTACAAAGGCAATTTAGTTAGTCTTGGAACATGCTGCTAATCTCACTCGCTGGATTGTGAAATAACACGGAGTGTCTGTGTCAAGGCGACGGCTTATGCTTGTTGTTCTCCTTTCCGAAAACCCAGAACCCTATAAAATAACTTCATTATAAAATGTCGTTCATTGTAAATGACGTGAAGCATGTCATGAACACAAACAGGGCGGAACTTGGCAGCATATTCACTTGTCTCCTGCTGTTATTCCCGTCAATTATTGCTCCCTCATACACAACGCAATATTTTGCTCTACTCATTGCTCAAACAGAGTAAGGAGCACATTTATTAGCAGTCCGGCAGTGCAGCCAACATCTTTTTCAGGAGACTATCATTTGAAACCGATTATATATGGCATTGATTAGACCAACAGTAGCTTACGGCTGTGAAATCTGGACATTATTATCACAAGAAGTAAACAACTTATCTGTATCTGAAAGATCGACATTAACCTTTTAAAGCCTAGCGGTAACTTTACGTACCACCAGGTTTAACGTTAAAAAATTCTACGTGGTGCCCACATTGCGTTTATGTGTTTTGTACGGATCTCAGAACAAACAACAACTTTTGCCTTATAAAACATTAAGAGACTGGTTTTTTATAACCAAGAATAAGAGTTTACTGCGCGGTACGCACTGAGTCCTTATCTAAACAAACACACGTTTTGTCTTTAAAGGGTTAAGGAGGATATATGGTCCAGTTCAAATTGAATGAGGATGGAAGATAAGAATGATGATGAACTGGAGAAATTAATGAGAAGAGATGATACACTTAAATACATAAGAACACAGAAGATAACATGGTGGGGACATCTTAACAGGATGGGAAAAACAAAAAAGAGTAAGCAAGATTATGGAATGGAATTCCGTAGGGATGAGATCTAAAGGACGTCCAAAAAATAGGTGGAAAGATGAAGTGCTATACGATTTAAAGGCATTAAAAGTAAAGAAATGGACGTATCTCGTTAAAGACAGAAAACTTTGGTTTGAACTAGTGGAGAAGACCAAAACCCACAAAGGGTTTTAGTGTCAGCAGAAGAAAATCATTTGCAACCGACAGACCCACGACGCCATAAACGCAATTTTCCTACTTCTCCAGTTTTATTTCACGTTGTCCCTTGTGATACAGTTCATTTTTCTACTACTTCCTTTAACTGACGTTATACAACTTCCCCCCTGTTGAGGAACTTTCATCGAAATTCCCAGTAAAGCGTACATTCGATGCTTGAATTTTTAAAGAATGTACAGGAATTTCTTTCGTGCCGGGACACAGGCTTTAGTGTAGCGTCAGTTCCTCTAAAAGCTGAAAGTTAGCGGACTGTACCTACAGAAGTATGTTACAGTTTTGTCACACATATTCTGATTTATATTCTACAAATATTTCGCATTATTATTCATTTGGCCATACAGGATTTGTGCAAGATGTTTTTCAAATCACAGTCTGGTGACAGTCCTCAGTCTATTGCACATTTTGCTTGGTGTAAGAAGCAACCTACACAGAGCATAAAAGCGAACAAGTACATTCCTACACCCAACGTCATTAGTTACATCGACACTACACCCGAAGCTAAATTAAATTAACCCTTTAAAGACGAAGCGTATCTGTTTTACATAAGGACTGAGTGCGTACCGCGCTGTAAACACTCTCCACTTCGGTTATAAAAACCAATCTCTTAATGTTTTATAAGGCAAAACTTGCTGTTTGTTATGAGATCCGTACAAAACACATCAACGCAATGTGGGCACCACGTAGAATATTTTAATGTTAAACCTGGTGGTACGTAAAGTTACCGCTAGGCTTTAAGAGGTTAAGATTACAATTCATCCAAAGCAAAACGCTGAGACTTGGAAAAAACAACGCTTATAGAGGGTAATCAAATCATGCAATACATTTGTCATTTGAACTCAGTATTTTTTCCAATGGCGCTGATCCCAGTGGCCGCGCGGTCTAAGTCGTAAGTCTGGGGCCGAGCGCTTGCTGGGATTGCGGGTTCGAATCCCACAGGGAGCATGGACGTTTGTCTCTTTTGAGTGTTCGTGTTGTCAGGTAGAGGTCTCTGCGACGGGCCGATCCCTCGTCCAGAGGAGTCCAACCGACTGTGGTTTGTGTCTGAGTGTGATCAAGTGCAAATAAACAACCTCGACACCTACTGTGAGTAGGTAGAAGAGAGAAGGACTAAGAAACTAAACGATATCCCCCAATGGCGCACCAGTCCTTAGTGGGCCATGGCCTCTTAATGGGCGAGGTGTCGATCACACCCAGACAGACAGACAGATGGAGAGACACATAAACACACACACACACAATTCGGTACGACTCCTCTGGACGAGTTATCAGCCCATCGCAGAGACCTCTCTAGCTGACAACAGACAACACTCAAGACAGAGAGCCGTGCCCCGGCGGGATTCGAACCCACACGCCCAGCAAGAGAACGGCCACTGGCCCACGCCTTCACTGAGTACCTACACTTATCAAATAATTTCACAAGTATTTTGACAGTGTTTATTCCATGCACTTTAACTCCCTGATGACAGTGCCATAACACCGAAACATGTTGGACGATTGTATAAATTGTGTGCAATTACTGGTTTAATAATAAATATAAATTTCACAAGCGGTTCTGTTTGAAAATCGCTCAGAAATCCGCGCAATTAATCTGGCTTCATAGGCGAGTGGTTGGTACAGCGCGCAATGGTGCTAACGGTATAGCAAGTGACGTGATCTTACACGAATTTAAGCAATCATTTCATTACTGTATCACAACATCAAACTTTCTGCAGAAGTATGCCTAAATTTATTACACAGAACCCAACTTAAAAAGTTCGTACCTGTGTAGGCCTACCTAACTTACGTAAAATCTTCAAACAAAACCACAGAAATATTAAACCATCTAACCCTTTGAACAATCAAACATGCCTACACTATATATACAAAGTTCGTACCTCACTGAGAACGAAGTAACCCTCCAGTTAAAAGTCAAACCGGTGAATGTTGTGTAGGGAAATAGCCTTACTGTGGAAACCACGCGAAACATACAAATAAATTATAGACGAATGTATATTGTTTAGTTCTAAGCATGCTGGCACATATACTAACCATCAAGGCTTCATAAAGTTTTACAGCAAAGCGGCTGCAATACGTACCAACAGCTGAGGCTGTTATAGTTCCCCCGTGTTGCCTAAACAGCGTACTTAAGGGTTTTGTATGACTTTCAACAGCGATTTGTGTCCTAAACAGAATTCACCTTTTAAAGCCTAGCGGTAACTTTACATACGACCAGGTTTAACATTAAAAAATTCTACGTGGTGCCCACATTGCGTTTATGTGTTTTGTATGGATCTCAGAACAAACAACAACTTTTGCCTTATAAAACATTAAGAGATTGGTTTTTATAACCGAAGTGGAGAGTGTTTACAGCGCGGTACGCACTGAGTCCTTATATAAAACAGACACGCTTCGTCTTTAAAGGGTTAACTGGTTGATCTCTGAGGTCTTCGCTCTTCTAGGATGTTACGCAGCGTATGTTGGTAAATGTTCACTAACGTTTCGGAACAGCCCATCGGTCCGATCTTCAAAGCTCAGGCCATCCCGAAACGGCGGTAAACAAATACCATCATACGGAATGTAACATCCCAGTAGGGCGAACACACAAGTACGTAGCCATGGAAGCCAGACATCTTGTTGATCACTGTTATGGAAATTCAGTGCGTTTTCTGTTAGTTTGAGGCTTGAACTATTGTTAAGTACTGAAATTAATTTCATGCTCCGAATTGCGCCGTTGCACCTTTGTGTAAATTACGCATTTCAGTTTCAGAGGAAATGTTTAAGAGCACAGGGGATGCAACGTCTTACGGTGTCACAGCACGTTCCTTTGTTTTAGTCTGGTGTTGAGACTATGATTAGCAGAGCTTCTCAGACTGCCACGCTCGGAGAGTTTCCAGATGGGACCCGACAGAGTGTGCTAGAGTACCGGTGATTAATATGTGTTGTGTCCATTACAAGCGTGAAAGGGATACAAATGGATAAACTGGTTAAAGCACGAAATATACATAGCACTCATAAAGGTTAGGTAAAACAGGATACATGTCATCGTGGCAAATACTGGACTGCAATGCAACATGACGCTACAGTGAAGAGGCGGCTGCATTCAGGAACAAGAAATACGTACGTGTAACTTATTACACACCACGTGATATATATAAATACATGAAATTTCGTACGTGGCTGCCAACACAGAGGCAAAAATGAACCAATATGAAAAATTATATTCGTAAGTTTTGGAATGTGACCCACGTAGTCGTATACCTCTTTACCAACGTTCCGGACAAACTGCAGTCTCGAAATTAACGGTAGACGAATCGAATTTTATACTCTGAAGATGGAGGCAGCTTGCTCCTTACCCACTCTGGTACTGACATTCGTAGTCAGCACCATTACAGCCTCAGCAGAAACACATGTTTTTCTGTTTTAACAGAAGTTTGCAGCTGGTGACAAACGTAAATAGAGGCCTCAAATACTTCTAAATTTAAGCTTTTAAAATGCGAATGAATAAACATATGTAACACGCAGTGGCGCGTCAAGATCGATGTGTGGAACAAGCCGTGTTACGGTAGGCTGGAACTAAGACAATTAAAACAAAGCCAGAATTCACTTTCTTTATTACGAACGTTAAGTTGGGTTAAATTCAGTTCCTTCGCAAACAGCTGCATTTTCTGTGGGCCACTCTGAAAATTCACAAACGTGTCTAAACATTAAGCATTTACCATAAGATTTTCAATGTATATTCCCTTAAGTTTAAGTCCATTATTACGAATTTCAGCCAGGTCTTTATGTTTTTATATCTTAAATATATTAATATTCAATATACAATGCAGAATTTTCATTAACAGAAGTCCAACCTAGCCACACATATATGAGTATAATAACAACTCTGCTCCAGAGAATTATAGGCAAAGTTTGCATAAATGTCACCGTTTCGTGCGAAATGTTCCGCGATGGAGCCCGCTAAACTCCCAACACATGACACTTAATGTTCACATGTACAGGTATACGACGTCATTTCCTCACATAATAAATGCGACATCAATATGAAACACGTTATGTTGTCTCATGTAGAAAGCCCAGTGCAGTTCAGGGACGTAGAATGCAATATCAAACGAAAGGAAAAATATCATATACTCAAGGGATACCAAGTCTAAAAGAAAAAAGGATCGGAAACAACAAGGCTACATTATTCAAAGCCTTGCATCCATGGCCACAGGCTAGAACTGACAGAATCTGTAAGCTGGATTTCCTTTTCTCCCGTCTTTATAAAAAAAATACGTCTATTTTAAGTGGTATGCGTCTGCGAGTATTAGACTGGAACAGCATTAAATATGAAGAGAGCCAAAGACGCCCGGCCTAATGCCACACATGAGTAAGTACACCTGTTTGTGTCCACACCGTGGAGGCACATACTGGGCGTATCTGTAGAGCTCCACTCATTCTAACCTCAGGTGAATGGGCAACTATACATGGCAGCCGTTTTACCCCCGGAGAAAGAGCCCGCAGTAGAGACTGAACCGGAGGACGGACCGGCCCCTGAACCGATCTGGAGGTTTTGGAACAGGGAGAAAGTCCTTGCCGTTGCCGGGATTCGAACCTCAACGGCTGTGTTTTCAAATCTGAAATTTTTAGGACGTAACTTAACGTTTGACATTCTTTACATTCAATTACGGTTTACGGTACACAAATATGTTCCACAGAACAGTGTGTACGTTTATTTTTCTTCCATGGTGCAGTAGCCCCTACTGGGTCAGTGCCTTATTATCCATGCTTAACGATCACAGACACACCACACACGGTAGGACTCCTCTGGACGAGTGATCAGCCCGACGCAGAGACTTATACCTGACAACACACAACACTCACAAGAGAGGGACATCCACACCCCCGGCGAGATTCGAACCTGCAATCCCAAAAAATGAACGGCCGCTGACGCACGCCTTAGACCGCGCTGGGATCGGTGGTTCAGTTAGCCATGTAATTCGGCTAGTAATACGTGACTTGCCAGGTTTTCATGAAAGGCGTTGACAATATGAAGCCACTATTTGCTCCCCCATGCCATTTGTATCTACCCAAAATTCTCACTCCCAATTCTCTACGATCAATTTTGTCACATAGCCCTACCCACGCCTGTGTCTGCCAAGTAGTGTCGGCCCTCCAAGCTTTTCCAACTAAAATTTTGTACGCATTTATCCCTTCTCCCATGTGTGTCACATGCTTCACACGCAACATCCTTTACATTATCACTCAACATACCGCAAAAAGCGAAAATTATGAACTTCCTCATCGCCCGTTAGTTCCCCCCTCGTACATACACAGTAGCGTATTCTTTCCGCCGCCTTCTGAAACCAATCTATTCCTACCATACTTCTGTGTCCAATACATCGAAAATTTAGTAACAGAAGAAACAGACTTTTAGGTTTTATAAACTACAGCCTCAGTGCACAAAATTACGACATGTATAATTAATTTACCAGTTTAATCAGAAATTTTAACAACATGACAAATCATGGACTATGTGAGTTGGAGGTTCTCTCAGTGGTGCTGCTGAAGAGTTAAGCTGTTTTCAATTTATAGAGACAAGAACGACAAAATACCTTATTCTGTAGTTCTTATTGCTATAAAGCGACATGTTTCGGTCGCGCGAAGCGACCATCATCAGACGAAATACATAAATACAAAGGAAAAGTGTTAAGGAAGGGGCTGCTCCTTTTAAGTAAAACTGAAATTTTTTAGATTTTACAAGGCGTAGACTACAGGGTTTTAAAAGTATGTATAAAGCATAATATTATGAACATATGGAATGTACAGCATCAAGCTTCCTTGTATATTATGCCATGGCGATCTATTTAACCTTTTAAAGCCTAGCGGTAACTTTACATACCACCAGGTTTAACATTAAAAAATTCTACGTGGTGCCCACATTGAGTTTATGTGTTTTATACGGATGTCAGAACAGACAGCAACTTTTGCCTTATAAAACATTAACAGATTGGTTTTTATAACCGAAGTGGAGAGTGTTTACAGCGCGGTACGAACTGGGTCCTTATATATAAAATAGATACGGTTCGTCTTTAGAGGGTTAAACATTTATCAACTGACATGGCCTAACGTGCCAGTAGGTTTAAACCTTCCCAAATATCGGCCCTCGTGCATGGAGCTTGCCACTGACTGTACAAGACAAACTCTTTAGCAGCCAATTAGGCTACCTGCAAGGGAGTTGTAAATATCACGAACTTTTACAGTATCGCGTGCTAAGCAGCGATTGTCTAACAGAATGATTCACTCCCCCACATTCGCCCGGGGGGGGGGGGGGGGGGAAGCTGTGAACTGAATGTACCTTACAGCCACCCCCCCCCCCCCGGCCGAACCCTCCATTGAGCCGCACAATCAACACAACCCATAGCAATGAAACATAAATGGTGTTTAGACACTTCTTAACTTAGCAGGAACGTGTCACAAATCGATCCCATGAAATGTAAAATTTTCTATAATACGTACTTTTCTCTCTTCCCATGCCTCTGTTACCGGACGTCGAAGCAAAGGAAGGAAGAAGGGGGTAGGAAAACAGGTACACACAAACTTTCAAACGGCATTATGTGGGGTGGATGTGATTCCAGAAACATCTATATTCAACGATTAATCTATGAGTGTTTATACGTATATCAGTTACAAGCTACGTGCCATAAAAACATACAGAGAGAGCAGAAGTACAGTTCCAGTCATTCTTAACTTCGGTACTAGATGGTGCTATGAGGTCAAATTCATGGCCCCAACTGCTTTATCCCCGCGGAAGGAACCACCGGAGTCCACATAACAGATAGCAGGGTGTGACCCAGAGGCAGTCTGGCCATTTTGTAGAAGAAAAATCGCCTACCCTTCCCGCAGTCCTCACCCTGGATCGTCTGGCACATGCATCAATGTCTTTGGCGGACACCTGTAACGCTTTATATTACACGATACATAACGCCTTATTCGATTAGACAGCCCTGAATGTTCCCCACAAACTGCTCTCGTGCTTGTGAGTTGCGTACGATCTTCTGCCTAAACAGCGATTATTTTCCTACAGAGGATTAACCCATTTACCTCTGCACTGGAGAGAAAGTGCGTTTCCTCTCAGACACGAACTCAATAGGTCGAACTCGGTTACAACGTCACGAAAGGGACTGAATATTTTGTGTCGTTATAAGCGAGTGTTGTTATAATCGAGCAGTGTAATGTTATGGTTAACAGTGACGAATTAATTGGTGCCACAGGATATGTGATTCTATGGGCGAGGTGTCGTGTTAGCTGATGTCGTTATAAAGATTTCGACTCTATTTGAGTATTATTTACGTAAACTTATGTACGATTGTTATCCGTGGTATTAGGTCTAGTCGCTCCTACAGCCAAACCTTCCCGATTGGTTCCTCATTCAAGTCACTTTCGCAGCCAGCACTCCCGGGAGATAGCCCGTTTGAATTCTGCTCATTATGTATGACGTACTGTACATCACCCAAATCTCTAAAGCAAAACTTGGTCTACAGAACCAATAAACTCCACGCGGCACACAGCTTATGTATTTGTTGTTCCCCCCCCCCCCCCCTTCGTATCTGCAAAGGATTCTTTGCCACAGAGGCGGGGTCACTCTCCGTCCAAAGACAGCTCCGCGTGCCAAATCAACTTCGGGAACTAAGTCTGTCCGAGTAGTTGAAACTTAATATACTTAAATAATGGGAAGACTGCGAAATTTCAGGCTTCCGCCCCATGTAGCTGAGGCCATCATTCTTCTCGGTTAATGCGCGGCGCGGGTTGGCAGCTGGATACCGACGTTTCGGGACAGTCTATCGGTCCAATCTTCAAAGGCGACCAATAGGATGTCCCGAAATTTCGGTATCTAGCCGCCAGCCCACGTCGGGCAACATCCCAGAAGAATGAAACCCTAATGGAAAATTTCATCCTAATAAGGTCCAATTAAACTTTTTTTTCTTAAACCAAACTAAATACTGAATTATGAAATTTTAGTCACACCTCTGAAAATTCAGTTCTGGAATCACATTGGACACCACGGTACCTGTTCTTGGCTCCTATGCCTTGTAATTTCTCGCCACAACCACTGCTCTGCTTCACTCCCTTCCCATTATGAGGTTCCATTCATACTTAAACCTGAATTCAGAATGTGGTATTGATATGCCGTAACACACATGGCGCAACCGACCTAATATTACTGCAGCCTTGTGTACAGCATGAATACAGACCAGAACTCAATGCGAACTGCCGCATTATTATGACATCCGTAAACGGGCTGCACAGAACACAGGGCACGTCGGTTATGTGCGGTATGGTTCCTCACTGAAATTTATGGCACTGCGCGTACAGACGCCCTCTTCCGCCACCGCGACACATTGTAACTGTTACTGATAAACACCCTTACGGGGTGTATACCAACTTAGTAGAAATTTAATTACTGCAATATGTTTGAAAATGAGTTGTTACGCCATACACGACAATATCAGAGGAACGGGACAAGAAAATAATTACGAAACATGTCTTTCTCTCTCACTGTGCGTTTAATTAATGGGGGCGCTGGAGATAGGCTATAAGTAACGTAAACGCAATAGAAACAATTGTCGTTAAGCGTATTCCGTCACGTTCATGTAAGCGTAATTCACTCTGCAATGCATGAGCCAAATATATACCTCTCACAAATTGTAAATGTAAAGGTAAAAGGTAAAGCAGTCCCATTACAGGCCTGGGCAGGCCCTTAGGGTTCCAGGAGGTGAGGCTCCCAGATTTCTAGACAATCGGCACATGAAGATTGTCAGCCATACGCACCGGCCGCGTTTACCCCCCAGGAAATATTCCTGGTACTCATTTCTGTTAGAGGCTGAGTCGACCCCAGGACCACAGTGCGACCGACAGGATTATGCCAATGAAAAAATCCACTGACACCATCGGGAATCGAACCCGCGACCTTCCGGTTTGTAGCGCACTGCGCCGCCGCTCTCACAAATTGTAGGACCCAAAATACACAACGTGTAGGAGTATAGCACATTATTTATGAAGACAGCCATAATGAGCCTCGATGTTAAAACTAGTGCCTTCTACAGTGAATGTATTTCTGCAGGGATACGATATATTCCCTTCACTTACAGTACTGCACTTGATTTGCTCCTGTGAGGAGGCCCCTGTATATTATGGGCCTGTTTGATGGGGATCCAACCTGCAGATTTTGCAGGATGGAGACTGAAACAGTGCAGCATATGATTTGCTGCTGGGAGGTGTTGGCTCGTCAGCGCTATAATGTCTTTGGGAAGCTCTTTGCTCAACGAAAAGATACAAGCACTGCTTCAGTAAGGGACCTTTGCCTCTTTGCAAGAGGGACAGGGTTATTGAACCGGTGCTGAATGGAGTGTTTAGGGCTGCACAATAAGCCTAAGGCTGCGGTGCAGCCGGGGCATCTGCTGACGGGCCCTAAAGAAGAAGAAGAAGAAGAAGAAGAAGAAGAACAACAACAACAACAACAAGAACAAGAAGAAGAAGAAGAAGAAGAAGGAGGAGGAGGAGGAGGAGAAGGAGACGAAGAAGGTGGAGGAAGGAGGAGGAGAAGAAGAAGAAGAAGAAGAAGAAGAAGAAGAAGAAGAAGAAGAAGAAGAAGAAGAAGAAGAAGAAGAGGAGACGAAGAAGAAAGAGGAAGACGAAGAAGGAGGAGGAGTAGGAGAAGAAGGAGGAGGAGGAGGAGGAGAAGAATACGAAGACGAAGGAGGAAGAAGGAGGAGGAGAAGAAGAAAGAGGAAGGAGGAGGAGACGAAGAAGAGGAAGACGAAGGAGGAGGAGGAGGAGAAGAAGGAGAAGACGAAGGAGGAAGAAGGAGGAGGAGGAGAAGAAGGAGGAGGAGGAGGAGCAGAAGGAGGAGGAGGAGGAGAAGTAGGAGGAGGGAGGGAGGAGGAGGAGACGAAGAAGAAAGAGGAAGACGAAGGAGGAGGAGGAGGAGAAGAAGAAGAAGAAGAAGAAGAAGAAGAAAAAAAAGAAGAAGAAGAATGTACTTAATTTACTACTATGCCTATTCCATTTACGCCACTATATGTGGGACGAAATTTGACAAAAAATTTTACTCGCTTTTCGGATGGGAAATATCCCGAACTAATGGTGGGTTCTAAAATCTCACGAACAAACAAGTGTGCTTAAAAGGCAACTACATACAAGGGGGGCAACTGTCTCAGTCAGTATTTAAAATAACATATGTGGTAAATACGGCGTACTTAAATTCACTGACGAACTGTTCCCAGTAAGAAGCTATTAACAAGTTATGCATGAACATTTGAAACGTACGAGCAACTTCAGTGTTTGTCAGCACGTAAACTGACGAGAAAATCTCATAGCGAATTGCCCACAGACGTAAATATGGAATTTATATCCTGTAACGTTAAGCTGTGTCTGTTGGGAAGCACACGGTACAACATTCTTTTTGTATCACAGGAAGCTCCGCGAAAGAGGGAAAGTACCAGATCTGGTGGCATGGAAGTAGTATTTAATTTCGTTACAAAAACAAACTACTCCCCATTTTGTGAATTAATGTAGGGTGTTTTCACAGGGAAGAGTCATGTTTTCATTCCAGATGACCTGTCAAAAAACACCGTGTCTCCTTCCACGGCCAACAAAAATTTCTTTTTCAAAATGAAAGAAGAAGATATACGACGGACAGAAACAGCATCTCTCGTTTTTATGTTTTATAGGTTCCATTTATTCGTTAGTTTTGCGCATGCGCGAAGAAGGATCTCCAGTCCTGGGCCAATTATTTACAAAAGAAGAGAATGATAGTGAAAAGACACTGATATGCCGCTTTATCAATATTACAGCCTAAACGGCTACGTCACGAGAAGAGGACGGACATGAGCTGTGCAATTTGTTTTCTCTGATGTTTTTGACCAAGAAAGGGAAAAACTGAGTAATGTAAGATCTATCTGGCGGGCTAACAGCAGGGCTATCGCCAGCATCTGACGTCCGGCGAGAGACAGAGAGAGAGAGAAGAGAGAGACCCATCACCGCTTGGCTGCGATATTATTTCCTGACCTTTCATCATGTGCTCCTTTGCACTCAGTTTTATGCGAAGAGCGGTTGACTCCTTCCTTATACAAGACATTCACGCATCAGTCGGCCATGAAGCAAAGAATCACCGCCGCCTGTCCGTCACTCCGTCAACCAACCATTTTTCTGACTACGCAGAATATCACTACATCAGCCAATCCTTACACCAGCCAACACATACACTGTACAAAATACATTCGTAAGCTATTATGAAACTTGCACATGTTTCAGCACCGAGGCGCCATCATGAGGGGGCCGTTCAGTACAAAGGAAATGTACACCAAGAACACCAATCTAGTTATTACAGAGGTATTGCTGTTGTTTATAACTGTACGGATCATGCATACGAACATCTGCGTAGATCGTATATAGAGAGCTCGTCCTGATGGAACGCACGCAGTGTATCGCGTCGGGTGGTGAGGTGTGCGTAGAATATATTTAGTGTACATACATATTTACTGATTACTATTAAGTACTGTTGCATTAACAGGTTCATATCACTGCCTGCCAATGTATTGCGGAATTACTTACTACATGTTTCATAAAAATACAGCAGAATCTCTTCACACGTTCTAAGCGAAAGACCATCATCTTGCAAGGTTTAGACGATGGTCTGTAATACTGTGCGGTGATGGTTTTATGGACTTTATCCATCGGCCGAAGAGTAAGATATTAAAATATTAAAAAATTAAAATCACAGCGTTTCGGAAGCTGGCTGTGCTTCCGTCCTCAGGTCAACGGAAGGGGAGAAGAGAAGAACACCTGTTCTGTTTGGCCACTTAGACAGAGCTAGCCTCCATCACTGGAAAAATCATGTCCGCCAACAGAGTAGGTGTCCTTCTCTTCTCCCCCTCCATTCACCTGAGGACGGAGGCAGAGCCAGCTTCCGAAACATTATGATTTTAATTTTTTAATATTTTTAATATTTTACTCTTCGAACGATAGATAAAGTCCATAGAACCATCACCGTACAGAAAGACCATCATGTATACGTGTGTGTGTGTGTGTGTGTGTGTGTGTGTGTGTGTGCGCGCGAGCGTTGCGCGCGTGCGTGCGTGTGTATGTGTGTGTGTAGCGAAAGAATTTCTGAAACATTCATCCAGGATTTCTAAATAACCACAGACACAGATGAAACTCTCTCATCTCTAGGGTCTGAGTGACTTTATAAATTACTATTCAGCAGTATTTGAATTTTCTCCTGAAGACTTTCTAGAAGCATTTGTATTTACTGAGTAGATTCACGCCAGCGATACGGCAACTGCCACGCATTCTGCAACTTTACGCTTCAGTCGCGATTACACACACTACAGCTGGGTCCGTAGCTGGGGGCAGGGGGGGGTGCAAGTGGTTGCAATGCACGCGCCAGGAATTCGCAAAATATCAAAGACAAACATGCTGATCAGCGCGCCACAAAATCGTGTGACACCGCACCGCACCGCAGCCACGTATGGCCTCTCTTGTACCACTGTGGTTTTAAACAGCTCATTATCAAACACGTATGTACAAGCAAGGTGTTTTGTGCGGTGTTACAGTCGTTTTGTGGCCCTGAAAAAGGCGCCTTTTACGCAGATATATAATACATACACACGGTGTACGTATCGTAGCCTATACGTATATAAAGGTACGTATGTACGTATATACACCCGCAATGGAAGCCGCTGCATCCACTATGTTCATGGTCTGGCTACGGGCCTGACTGCAATCTTGCTAACTTGTTTCACATTGTGGTTAGTAACACGTCTGCCCTTTATATCAAGTAGCCTCGAGGACTCCCCTTACTCTTTCTTTGCTCCTACACTTCTGGTTCTAGCGCGCGGCCTCCCCGGGGCCCGACCCCCACACGCGCACGGCACTTGTTCCACACGAGTTAACTGTGTTCAGCGACCATTCGCCCAGAAACCGTTTGCTGCCCCTTCACTCCAACACACGCGCATATAACTTGCCCTCTCCACAAATCGTTTGGTGTTCACCGAAGTGTTTTAAGCTATCGAGTGGCTAACAGTTTACGTCGCGCCGTCCTTCTGATTCTTACTCCCGCAAGACGTTGTCACGCATCAGACTATAACAAACGTACATACATATGTCGTCAACTGAAGCCCAATTTTCTCACGATTTCTCACAGGGCATGGTTAAAAAGTTCTGCGGACTACCCTACATATCGCTAAGCAAGGTAACTCCATCTGGTCCACGGTTATGTGAACCTCGAAGTATGTGTCACGGCGATAACACGATTAGAGGTGAGCAATTACCTGAAATATGTTAACCCACCTACAGTCAGGGCGTAATGTTCATACATTACTGTAACTGCTCAAAAAGCAAAGCACGCCGATCTTTCTTGAATTTGTTTATATACAAAAACACTAATCACCAACAGATGTACAAAGAGTTTTATCATCAATCGTAATACACTCCGACATGTTTCGACGCTGCTGGGTCATCTTCAGGGAGAACTTTTTGTTATCGTTACACTAAGGTTGCACTTTATAGTTGAGTGAGAATGTACTGTTGACTGTGTACTGGAGGCGTGAACTCCCCGCGGCGCGGAGAGTTCACGCCTCCAAAAACAACGCAGTACACAGTCAACAGCGCATTCTCACTTAACTGTAAAGTGCAACCTTAGCGTAACGGTAACGAAAAGTTCTCCCTGAAGATGACCCAGCAGGGTCGAAACAAGTGGGAGTGTGTTACGATTGATGATAAAGCTCTCTTTGTGCATTTGTTGGTGATTAGTGTTTTTGTATGACATAGTACACGGACATGGAACACATTAAATTTGTTTATATAATTTACTATACGAACCAATCATGCTCTGAACACAATACATTCGTGAGCTATTATAAAAAAAACTACATGTTTCAGCACAGACGTGCCATCATCAGGGGGGCCATGCAGAAGGAAGGAATGTAGATCAAACACACCAGTGTAGTTTTACGTCGCCTTTGCACAAGTGATCAGAACATTAATATTAAATAATTAATACTAATTAATATTACAAATATTAATAAATATTAATATTTTGTTAGTTTTATTCGTTTCGTAGTCCTTCCCTCTTCTATCTACTTGTCATAGCAGGTGTCGAGGGTTTTTATTTTCACTTGATAACACCCAGACACACACCACAGTCGGTAGGACTCCTCTGGTCGAGGGATCGGCCCGTCGCAGAGACCTCTACCCGACAACACAAACACTGTACAAGACAAAGATCCATGCCTCCGGTGGGATTCGAACCCACGATCCCAGCAGGCGCTTGGCCGCAGACCTACGCCTTAGACAGCGTGGTCGTGAGTTTTATTGCTAACTTTATTCTTAGCAGCTTACCTGGGAAGAATGACGCAGTGTGAAATGGAAAGATGAGACGCCAATGAAAACGTTCCGTCTACGCATTACTGGGATGATCAAGAATTCATTGTGTCCTGTTAACCGTACTGGCGCACAAAAGACAGAATGGGTTTCCTTACTTTAATGTGGGATTTTAATAAAAAGTAGACAGTGGAACTTCGGTTCGTTTCAGACGCCAGTTAAACACATCAAACTAAGACGGCAGCATCAGACGGAACGAATTAGAAACCTAAAAAGAAACCAAACAAACTAACTTTCACAATGTCACGTAAGGCAGACAGCCAGAGCGATAAAAATGCACGAGTTGCTGACGATTAAATTGCCGCATCCCTCCGCATTAAGTTCGCAGTTTTCAGGAGACGGTACTGTGCCCTTTCACACGAACGTAGAATTTTGCTACGAATTTATTTCTTCAAAGGGAATTTCTAAATGTATATCACCCCTCCTTCCCACAACGTCACGCAAAGAAATAACAGGCAATACAACGGTGTGTTCAAATGTCCCCCGCAATACACGCCTATTCTCAGGAAAGGAATTGTGATGTTCTATCTGAACAAAATAAAACAAACGTTCCGCATGAAAGCATAAGGGAGACAGCGTAGGGTGAAGCGCGCGACAGAAAGTGAAGCTGAAATGACAGAAATGTAAAACGTTTCTAAATATTTCTTGTAATTCTTCTTCTTCTTCTTCTTCTTCTTCTTCTTCTGATTATTAATATTATTACTATTATTATTCCAATGACGCAACAGCCCCTAGTAGGCCACGGCCTTCTCGTTATCGAGGCTTCACGGTCACACTCAGACACACCACAGTCAGTAGGACTCCTCTGGATTAGTAATCAGCCCCAAGCAGTCACCTCTACCTGACGACACACAACACTCACAAGAGACAAATATCCATGCCGCCGGTGGGATTCGAACCCACGATCCCAACAAGCCAGCGGCCGCAGAACCACGCCTTAGGCCGTGCGGCCACTGGGATTGGCTGATTAACATATGGGCATACTTTTTATGCTTTTAAATATACTCCTAGGCACTTATAATTAACTTAAGTGTACACAGGCGGTAAGTGCTTAATTTTTTAATGTCAGGTGCCACTTGAACGTACGTCTATCTCTATGGCCCTTTAGACCAAAGTAACTCAGGACCTTCCATGTTCAGGTTTCTGAACCTTCTTTCGTAGATATTTGGTAAGACCCCCTTTGGTGAAGGATCGGTCAGTCGTTAGGTCTCTGCTTATATACAGCAACACGAACACACAATAAACACATGCACGACCCGAGTGGGGTTTGAACAGACTCTCCTAGTGCCAGCGCAGAAGAACACAGGACTTAGACGCCTTGAGCCGTGAGAACACTGCGATCACCATCAGATGTGGGCCCTTTCAGTTTCCTAATATTTAAATTCCTGTATTTGTCCCGTTTGCCTGTCACAAATCATCGCACACTGTATTAAAAATACTGCATGTCGGTTTGCATCCTTTTCTAAAAATTTTCCATTTACAGGATTAGAAATTTTTCGGCTGTACTGCTGCTGCTGACCTAAGTTAAACCTTAACGACAAAAGCTTGGAACATACAAGGAAATCTTCCCTTGCAGACCGTTTGGCTTTCATGAACACACACTTCGAACCAACGGTGGAAATGAGATAGACAAAATGCTTCCAGCTCGCTTCCGTTTTCAAACAGCGTTCCGATCGGAAAAGTCATGTAACTCTGAAATGACAACATGTTACACATCTGGAGCAGAATGCCACTCAGCGTCTAGTATTCTCCCAGACAGGATGAATTGCCTCTTGTCGCTACAAAAACATATAAGCAGAAAATACGCGAAAGGCAGGGAGGGAGGTGATAGCACGTAACAAGAAATCGATGTCACAGAAACCAACACACAATATGCGTCCACTGGTGATATGTTTCTCAAAAAGCTGTATCATACGTAACAATGCTAGTAAGCCTGTCTTAAACGGAACCTGGGCCGAACGGAAACCTGTCTTTATTGGAAAACTTTTACAATCCCGGGGATCCGGTGTCTTAAGGATCAAAACTTCCATCCAGTACCTGTATGTAACGGAACCTTGGTGCAACGGAAAAAATTCAGATCCCTTGCTTTCCCGTTATAGGCAAAGCTAGTAACGTCGCAATAATATCAAGTTTCAGTTAGGTATTCGTGAAAGAAATATAATAATTCTGACTAAGCAAAAGTCTATATCAGGTCAAATTTCATTTAATTTCATAGACGTACTTAAGCAGCGTGTAGCTTGGGGTCCGCGCCACATTCAGATCTTACATCCGCACATTCGGTTTATCTTATGCAGAACAGTACTGACTAAACACTAGTGCCTTCAGGCGCACTGTTAAAGCCCATATCGTGATTTGGAAAAGCAAAGGTAGCCTTAAATTAAGCAAAACACAGTGACACCGTTTCGCCTGTCAGATCCTTTAACTTATCGGTATTTGCAAGGGGCAGGTACCGCAGTCTTCACATAACATTTAAGCACTGTCTTAATATTTTCCACACTTGCCATGTATTAGACAACTACTGACGAGTCTAACGAATGCATTTATAGTCAGGCTGCATACGTAGCTATCACTTATTATGTTTCGGTCCCTTCTGGACCATCATCAGGGAGGAAAGAGACACAATAAATGTAAATACTTAATGTTCAACACTCCCGTTGGCGTATTGTTCAATTCTCACAAAAGATCAGTCACAGCCAACTCTGTTTGTGTCTCTTTATTAGGAGATTTTGAGCTACAAGTTTCGGCCTGATATGGCTATCATCAGGCTCCCCTAAAATACACGAAACTCGAAACTCTACTTTCGGAAAGGGAAGGCCTTTTTAGAGGAGACAGATGATGGCCATAACAGGCCGAAACTTGTAGCTCAAAATTTCCTAATAAAGTGATATAAACACTGTGTGGCCGGTTGCCGGTTAGTCGGTCTCGGCCACGATTTGCCTCTTCCGATGGTCCCGCCCCTAGTCGGTCGACGGAGGGACAACTCTACCAGTACCTTTTGGCTTCTGCCCACATTTCCAGTTAGGACGAATAACCATCGCGGCGTAGGTAAGACTATGGTGGAGTAACAGGATGGGGCTGGGCGTTCACTAATTCGGAATGAAACTCAGGTTCACTAAGCCTACAATATAATAATATATGAAAATCCCAAAGTAATCTACATACAGGAAATCGGTCGGATCGAGAGTCTGATAACTATCTACCGTACAGTATTGGTCGGTTAGAGCCATACACCCCTCAGCAGCCTTCAGCAATGATACGGGTCCTACCTGGTCTGCAGAATAGCAGCAGCATGGTGCAGAGTACGGCTCCAGCCATCTCCACCCTTGTACTGTGACTGATTTTTTGTGCAAATACTTAAACTTGCTGATTGTTTTATACGCAAACAAGCTGAATTCCCTAATGACGATAAATACAAATGTTTTATACATTTCTTACATGTTTTCTCCCTGATAATGGCCTAGAAAAAGCCGAAACATATAGAAGACATTAATAACATATAACGGTAACGCAGTATACGCAAACTGACTAAGTCCATCTCATTGGACTCATTAATAATTACGTACTGCGGTTCTACACAAAATATTTTGGACGTTCGTGCGTTACCCAGCCACGGCGCGGGTTATTCGTGCGGTTTTGCTTCACGCTCGTGGTCTTCGACAGCAGTCACCACAACCTGCATCAAGTTTACTTGTACAAAGCCACACAAATTCCACCCACCGTCTCCGAAGCCATGGAAGAGTTAACAGATAAATGCACATGACTACAGTCCACTCACTCTGTCTGTGTATGTGCAAGTTACCGCAAAGTTTAACAACAGCCGTCGTGTGATCATCTTGAGCACAGGTAACAGAATACCGACGTTCCAAATTTCAGCGGAGATTGGCGTTTAACGAGCAACGCTGTATTCATTACAGGCGTAACATACAGAGTTGGCTCAAACATTCGCCATGATTTCAATGAAGTAATGTTAAAATACATAAATCTGCAATGACATGAAACAATTTGCACAGTGCGATGCAATTACTGTCAATTTATCCGAATGACGGCAAGCGCCCCCTTGTTTACACTGCAAACGTCCCAGCAACAGTCCAGTTCTTCCAACATCTGCCGCACCATAACTCAGTTCACCTTGTGTACCGCGTCAGTGATTCAGTAAAACTGCCTGGCATCACACCTACGGAATCTCAAAAATTCTTCCATATTTTATCATCAAAAGCCAACAGTGCCACATTTCCGTACAGAGGTCTAAGCGTGTCTCGAGGCAATGTTTTCTAACAAGTGGAGTAGACGTGCGGTAGCTATTCCATGGGTCTCATGTTCCCCAGATCTGACACTTTAGATTTTCGTCCCTGGAGATTTGCGAAGGATGTGGCGTACACTCCTGCGACGCCTACAAACCTCCGACGCTGCGGCAGCACATCAGAGAGGCGGTAAATAAAGTGGACCGAGATATGCTACGACGAGTGAGGGAACAACATGGCTACCGTGGGGACACCTGCACGGCAACCGAGGGAGATCGCACCTGACACCTTCACTTGCAAGTGTTGCCTCACCACGTGTAAGTGGTTTAACGTTACTGCAGCATTTCATATTTTGCAAACATTTATTTAACATATGAAAGCAGGTATTGGCGCACAAAGCTGTTAAATGAGAACAAAAAAGGGGAGGGGGGATCAAGTGTGATGCACAAGCGAAATGAGAAGATACGATCCTTTCACATTTTAAAGTCACTCTGAAATGCTTTCTGCACACGACGAGAAGCGCCCCCCCCCCCCCAAAAAAAGCAATTCAGCTACACCTGAGTCCCGAACCTGGCACCTTCAAAATACTCAAGGGCGGTTATAACGCTGAATCATACAATTTAGAAAGATTTCCATGGAAGAGTAATCACCTGCTAATCACTGGCGGTGTGGGTTCACTGAAGTCAATAAGCCTGCATACAGTTAATTCAGCAGGACCATCCGCAACACCGTGTTAAACTGACAAGGGAAAGCTGTAAAAATCCGACGCTATGTTAAATCAGTTCCAAGTTCCGACCGTCTTTTAATTCCAAGGTAGAAAGGTATCTGCTTGTGGACAAAGATGCTTTCAACGCTCGCTTAAAAATATAGCGTCCTGCTTCAGATAGAGCTATTGTTATTATCATTATTATTATTATTATTATAAATTAAATTCTCATTTATTGACGTGCTCGTTTAACGGCGTAATGGCCAATTATAAAACGGCACAACACAAGGACAATAAAAATCGCATGAAGGCGCACAAACACACACACACAAACAGACAGACAGACAGACAGACAGACAGACAGACAGACAGACATAACAAACAAGAAGTTAATTCTGTTCAGTAGGTATTTATTAACGTGCAGGCTTAACAGCACAGGTTCCAATTATAAAGCCAGCACAAAAACATAAAACACAAAGACAAAAACAGTACAAGTACACAAAAACGGACATCGAACAAAACAAAAACAACACAGCAGTATATAATGAATAACAAAAGAGAGAAAAATGAATACCGATACATTTGGCAGTACCAGCGGACACGTATGAAACGCAAAATGAACCAGACAAGAAACCAAAATACGGGAGTTTATGCACAGAGATATAAAGCATGTGGACCACGAGACGTATGATTATACCGGTAATAATCGGAACCTTGAAATAGTAGGAAAAGGCTTAAAGAAAAATCTGGAAGCCATTCCACGGAAAAATTCAATACATTTACTAGAAAAGACAGCTCTGCTTACAACGTCACACATAATACGGAAAGCGCTGCAGTCTGAAACCTGAGGCCAGAGCAGTGGGAATCACCGTTGGTTCTTAAGTACCAGGGATAAAAGGCAAGTGTCAAGATACTATATAATAATAATAATAATAATAACAATAATAATAATATGCCAACAACAATAAGCATATTTTGAAGGATCTGAAAACTATAAACGAGGGCCGTGCCATGGCTCAGGCGGTTAGCCGCCGGCCTCCCACCGCGGAGGCCCGGGTTCGATCCCGGGTCAGTCCATGTGGGATTCGTGGGACTGGGACAGGTTTTTCTCAGAGTACTTCGGTTTTCCCCTGGCAATTTCATTCCACCGGTGCTCCATTACTAGCAAAAGGACAAAAAAATAATAATCATCATCATCGTCATCTTCATCACAGGGTTGCACAAGAAGCCTCAAGGCTGCGGTGCGTCCGTAGCGTCTGCTGCGGGGCCCTTCCCCACTAAGAAAAACTACAAACGATACTGGCAGAAAATGCTGACAGAAATTATAAACCATTCAACATTTTAAGGTGCGTGTCGTGCACTACCTCAAGGCAATCGGACCCATCGTCATAATCAATAGCAAGCGCTGTCCGTCAAGAATTAGCTATCAAATGTGGACTATCAACGGGACCGCCAGTGCCGTATTATAAATATGAGCAACAATCTGTGTTAGAGAATTCAAATTATAAACAATACTATAACAGGTCCGTAATAACTGCTCGAACTATCCATAACAATAGACCGGACACAACTATACTTGACCAAACCATCAACGAAGCACACTCAATCGATGTAGCAATTCCTAACAGTCACAACCTCCACATTATCATTACCGAGAAGCTCCAGAAATATACAGACTAGAAACAAGAGCGTATAAGAATATGGTAACTGAAGGCGGTTTACATCATATCTCTGCTACCATCCGCAACGGATATCGTCACAAGAAAGTTAAACGAAAAGTTCAAAACTTCATGAAATGGAGTATTATAGAGGTAAGCGCTAAATTTTACCGATAAGGTTTAATTTTAACCCAAATCGATACAACATTATGTTTACCGGAAACTCGCACAAGTTGTTTTTCAAATTTTTGAAAACGGGACAATCGAAATCGAATCTCGTAAACGCCATAAAAGGGAACTCATTAGGCTATACAACCTCTATCCGTGATATTTTGCGATGTGATGCATATTTACATCGGAAAGGTTATTTCTATCTACAATATTACTGATGTTAGCTTGGTCAACATCAGATATTACGCGCCTAGAGCAATGGTAATAGTGATTGTTCGCTTTGTGAAAAACATACGGGAACGAACAGCAACGAGGAACGAGAAGTGGCAGGAGAGTCCACGTTTACTGCACGTTGGCGTAAAATGTTGAAGCATCGTAAGTGAAAGGGCGATATGATGACAATTACTATTATGTCACTAGAGTCGCACTGAATGTTTAGAAGGCCGGTTACTCCCTGTCGCAATAAATACGAGCAATAATTTTAATGATTTCCATACCGTGTTGGTAACGCAATGTGTGATGTAACAACCAGTTCCAGCATTATGTGAATTAAGCGCGTTAAAAATTGAAGATATACAACTTAAAGTTTTAAAGTTTTCATTACGCGATCCCACATGTTTCGACGTGTAGCCCGTCATCTTCAGGGACATAAGATATAATAGAGAAAGAGGGAAACCAATGTTTACAAAGGAAGTGTATCTATAAACCTTTGATAAAAATGATAGTATTAATTTGGTGCCAGACGTTATCTTTCGCTTTCGAAAATTATAAATCATATTGAAAAAGGTCTGAAGTAGAGGTTACACATCTTGATGACCTCGGTAAACTGACAATAAAAACAAGAGTCCTTCTTACTTACCGAGCGTTGGGGACCGAGTGACGCAACTTTTAAGTATTACATGTTCGTATATTCGTTACGTTACTACATGTTTCGGCCAAATTGTAAGGACGGCCTTATAATTTGGCCGAAATATGTAGTTGAGTAGTAAATATACGAACGTATAATACTTCAAATTTGTGTTACTTAGTCCTCATACGTGATAACAGATTTCATCAACATGTTGACTGACGGCCACCAATGTGGCGGCCGAGAGTCAACATTGGTTTCTCTCTTTCTGTATTATATCTTATGTCCCTGATGATGACGGGCTATCCGTCGAAACATGTTGGACCGCGTAATGAAAACTTTAGAACTTTAGGTTTAATATTTTGAATTTTTAATGAACTTAATTCAGATAATGCTGGGATTGGTTCTTACATCACACACGAGTAATAACTGCGGAAAGTTCTCTGCGTAGTAAAACCCACAACACAAAACAGCAGAAAAGTTTGCCCTAAATCAATCTGATACCAGTACAAAAAAACAATAGGTTATATCCGACACAGACGTCAAATGTGTACAAAAATACTTCCTCACAAATCACTAAGACGATTAGCAAATCCTTATAGCTGAGGTTAAGAATTCCATGGCAAATTGTTTCAGCACACTGATGTTTGCACTGAAACTGAATTTATCTCCAGATCCAACCGCACATTTCATACAGCTGCACTGTGATGTCTGCCCTTTTCACTGTTATTTGGCATGTTTGACGTTCCAAAGCATTTTGATTTTATGGATAAATTAATCTGACAGGCGATATAAAATAAAACACTGCGAGTCAAACTTTAACTGCTGCTTACTCAGCAAACAGGGTTCGATAAAACCGACAGCAAAACAAAAAGTACTCTTTTTATGAATCATGATGTTGTGTTGATCAAATCTGTTATCAAGTTTGAGGACTAAATAACACAAATTTGAAGTATTATACGTTCGTATATTTACTACTCTACTACATGTTTCGGCCAAATTATAAGGCCATCCTTACAATTTGGCCGAAACATGTAGTAACGTAACGAATATACGAACATGTAATACTTAAAAGTTGCGTCACTCGGTCCCCAACGCTCGGTAAGTAAGAAGGACTCTTGCTTTTATTGTCAGTTTACCGAGGTCATCAAGATGTGTAACCTCTACTTCAGACCTTTCTCAATATGATTTATAATTTTCGAAAGAGAAAGATAACATCTGGCACCAAATTAATACTATCATTTTTATCAGAGGTTTATAGATACACTCCCTTTGTAATAGACTTCAATTGGACGAATTAGTAATACTAATAGAGATGACACCAACTGGCAAGACGTCTTTGAAAATTCAAATTTCAGCTCTAATTTTATGTACGGTTTCGTAAGTAATTTAAAAGTCCAACGTATCCCTGAGGATGATCCCAACAGGTATCGAAACATGTTGGAACAAAGTTTTGTAATGCAAGAACATATTGAATAACAACAGTGCATTAGTTGGTACGAATCGATAATTGTTCGTTTTGAGATACGATCTTCTCACAGAGACGTTGCTGCAGATTCCGTTGAGCTACTAATTCTCCACGCTTCAAAATATCGCAAGGTTTTCCTTCACCTTCCAGGTAAAGCAGTCACTGAAGACGAACGCACTACAATCCCCGTAAACTTGGCAAGTACAGTATCGCATCCAAGACCACTTGAATTCTCAATTATTCAGTTATTCAAGTGATTTCTGTATCTTATGGGAACCCAGGGTTCAGCATCGATCCACCATCTCAGAGTTCGAGAATATACTGAATAAATTCAACCCAAACCACGTAAGTTTCGCAACACATTATTGTCGCATATACATACAGCAAAGTACGAAGGGGCGGACAGACAGATGTATCACCTTTTCATTGACTTCACATGCGACTTTTCCATTCGGTTTCGTACGAAATGCTTTGTATTCATTTCTCTCGCATATGCACTACAAGTCCGGTAGGTGTACACTTCCTACTTAAAGAGAAAAGTAGGAAAAAAAACTCAAAACTTTTTTCGAAAGCGTTATTCTAGCACTCCCTTGCCAAAGGTGCTCTGTTTTTACATTCAGGGGGCGTGTTTCAATTCAGAACGCTATTGTCCGAAATTACTGACCCTCACATAATGTAATATCCGTACTTATTCATTCTTCACGAATAGTGACAGGAACTAGAGGGATTTCATAAAAAGCTAATTTTATATTCGTTAGAACACGCCATACAACACATGATCTGTAACGTTGTAATTACGTGGAACTCTCCTTTTTCAAACATCCTGGTTTTCAAATACCTCTCATTAGCAAGGAAATAATATCCATGGAAATCGAGTACGACCAACTTTACACATATATTTTTCCTGTTCAAATCATACGGCTTCGACCTCAGCAAAGCAGCGGTGTACATTAATCTATGCCCACAAAATACATTATGCCTCTTTTCATTAACTTGTTCTATCGAATTCCTCTGTGCTTTAACACCAAATTTTCAGTGCACTCAGCCAGTGTTAAATTGCATGGAAATTTCTAATGATGAACCCCATATCTAATTTCAGTGCTTGCGAAGTTGAAATACTGGGTATTATTTTTAATGTTTTCCATACCGCGTTGGTAACGCAATAAGACATACAATAACCAACTCCAGCACTACGTACAATAAGGTAAGGTAAAGGTGCACCCTATAACAGGGCCTGAGGGCCCAAGAGGGGGAGTAGAGGTTTAGCTCTACCCTTTCGTGAGCATCGCTCGGCACGAGGAGGGGATGGGGTGGCTAGCCCCACGCCCCGGCCGCCTTACTCCCGGGAAAGAGACCCGGCACCCATTATACAGGAGACTGGGTGGGCACCAGGGACGGTCTGGACGGCTGCGGAAAATTTTGCCCCCACCGGGATTCGATCCACGGACCGTCCAGCCCGCAGCGAGTCGCTATACCGACTGAGCTATCCCGGCCCAGGCTATGTATAATAAAATACATTAAAAGCTCAAGACTTAAAATTTAAAAAAGCATTACATGGTCCAACATGTTTCGACGGAGAGCCCGTCATCTTCAGGGACTTATAACAGAAAGATGGAGACCAACGTGACATCCGTCACGTTGGTCTCCACATGTTGGACCATGTAATGTTTTTTTTTTTAATTTTAAGTCTTGAACTTTTAACCGTTCAAATCCTAGAGGTAATTTTACATACCACCAGGTTTAACATTAAAAAATTCTACGTGGTGCCCACATTGCGTTTATGTGTTTTGTACGGATCTCAGAACAAACAGCAACTTTTGCCTTATAAAACATTAAGACACTGGTTTTTATAACCGAAGTGGAGAGTGTTTACAGCGCGGTACGAACTGAGCCCTTACATAAAACAAATACGCTTCGTCTTTAAAGGGTTAATTTATTTTATTATACGTAATGTTGGAGTAGGTTATTGTATCTCTCTTGTTGGGTATTCTATTCCGTAATAATCCTGTAAGGCCTCTACACCTCAAGGTAGAAGATGATCGGACTAAGTGAAGTGGAGTGAAGTGAAATAATTATGGAAGGAATAAACAGATTTTCATCAAATTTGGTAAACATTACGCGATTCCATCCTATATACAGAGCAATACTTAAACCCTACAGACAGTAACGTATCATGTGGCCTTCACACACATCAGTAAGGCAGAAACCCGCGTAACCAAGACTGCAAACAGGGCATTATGCGTAAATGTTTGGGGGAGTTTCTTTGAAACCACTCCAGCAGCATGTACTAAAAAAAAAGAACATTCTGTAAATTCATTACATTAACCCTTTAAATACGAAGCGTGTCTGTTTTATATAAGGACTCAGTGCGTACCGCGCTGTAAACACTCTCCACTTCGGTTATAAAAACCAATCTCTTTAATGTTTTATAAGGCAAAAGTTGCTGTTTGTTCTGAGATCCGTACAAAACACATAAAAGCAATGTGGGCACCACGTAGAATTTTTTAATGTTAAACCTGGTGGTACGTAAAGTTACCGCTAGGCTTTAAAAGGTTAAACATTTCTCGTTCCTAAATACGGATTACATGTCCCGCTTCCTGGTTAAATATGGAATTTTTATGAACTTTGTGTAAAGCGCATGCAGTAATAGCAGTGAAATAGAAGCACTGGGTCAGGACATTTTTATACTGAAATAAAAATCTGCATGTTTATGGAACAGACATTTCCTTTTAACAGTGTGGGCGAATTTACGAAACGAACCATTGACTGCTTATTTTTAAGGATACTGAAATCATGCAATGATCTGTAATCTTTTTACACGTGTGTACCTTGTAGTGAAATTCTGAATGTAACGTGCTCCATTATTTTGAGACTAAATTAGTAATATTTCCGTTACTGCTGATAAACAAACAAGCCACTTAGTAGCAGTGTAACTCACTTCCTCAGTTTAATCCAACGCCACACACAAACGAACCGATGGAATAAAGCAGCTAGCGTGAATTATTATATGAAAACCATTTTCGTTTGTAACGGAAAAATCCAACAAATATTTCTTCTTCGTTGTTACCCAAAACTGGGATATCTGCGAGTTAAACACATTTCTTTTAGAGCACAGCACACAACATTTTTGTTTCTGGTGCAACACAGCACATCTCTTTACACAAAAGCGGAGCGTTACTTCTGTCAGAAGAACAAGGGAAAAAGGTTTACAGCAAAACACTACCGCAGCAGCAAAAGGATGGAGTCATCCTCCGGGGAGTGGTTTCTGGCTGAGCCATCGATCGTCGTAGCGACAGAGCAATGTCATGTTTAGCGACGTGCAGCAGTTTGTCCGTTCGATGGCTATGGGTCAGCAATATGTCGAGTTGATACCGCCACAATCTGACGGTTCAATCGCATACGTAAAATAACTCAGTCACCTTATCCTGCCTCAGGATCACGAAAGGCATGAGAATTGACCCTTTGGATTAATGTCGCCCCGTATTTTGTAACAAGAAAAGCGATGTACTATAAAGGTAATACTGAGGAACGTTCGCGTAACCATCTTTGCCGTGGAAAACGCAATCAGTATTACATATTGAGTGTGTGTCCGCAGCCTTAGTTATCCAGCATGTACAAGCGCATGCGCCGTATTATATTGTAATCTTTAGCCTGTCCGACTCAACGATATTTTTCCACATTATCTCATAAAAGACACGATTTTGGGGAAAAAAGTTATTAAATATAATACTTGTTTTGTTTTTCTTTACAACGTTTGTCTGAAACATTTCCCATTCTAAGAATAACTGAGCGAGACACTGTTACAACTGTGCATGTCTTGATGTAAAATGCCAGCTAATCTTGTCAGATGTTCAAGAAACTTGTACTTTCTCGGCATATTTTCGAAACATACTCAAATATCAAATTCCATAAAAATCCGGCCAATAGGAGCCGAGCTGTTCCATGCGGACGGACGGACGGACGTACAGACATAACGAAGCTAATTGTCGTTTTTCGCAATTTTGCGAACGTGCCAGAAAAGCGGAGAGATCAATGTGGCCCAAAAAGGCAGTTAACTCCTTCTCACAAAACAGGGGTGATGTGTATCATACACGAGGATGCAATTCGTACCTCGCAGAGAACAAAGATTACATCTGTGGGAAAACTAACCGATAAATGCTATATAGAGAAACAACAGCTGATTATTTGGAACACATAAATAAAACTTGCACTATGTTGGCAAACACTGAACCTTTTTAGTATTAAATCTGGAGGTACATATACCAAGCAATAGGCTGTACTGTGTTAATGCTACTCGCTTTAAATAATGGTGGTTAATAGACCGACTTAATTTCGGTCCACTGTTGTCAGCACATAGCGTGACTTGCTCCGACAAGCAGCCATACGGTGTGTTGTGCACAACAAGACATGTGTTTCATTCAAACAGCTAATGCCACGCACTGTTTGTGGTTTTATTTTTAAGGATTGTGGTGCTTTATGCATTCAGCCGGAGGTTGTCAAAAACAGTTTCCAGTGAAAGTATGCAAAATTCTGAAGCACATTTATGTGGCCACCCAACATAAAAGTACAGTCTTTTTCATGTAAAACGAGACAATAAATAAACTCAAACTGAGAGGAAAAAGTTGATACCGTACTTAATTTCACCACCATGCCATGAAGGTACATTCTGTGGCAAAAGTTTATCTCTCTGCAGCTCCAGATGGAAGTAGGTGGTCAATTTCACGTCCCGGCCGCTTTCACCAAGGGAAAGGAAGGCAGGCGGTGGCCATTACATAGAAGGCTGACAAGACCCCTAGAACCAGTATGGACGCTCAACAGAAGAAAAAAGCCTCTTGACTCTGCCAGGAATCGAACAATGCTTCCCTGGCCACCGAGTTCGCAAAAACCGACAGACATATTCCGGCTTCACTCGTAAATATTGCTGCTCTTATTACACAGCTTAAAGCAAAGCATGAGGTAGACGCAAAACACTACTGCACACACCTCAGCATTACGCACATGGTAACTAACGAGCTAAGGACCATTTGAAATTGAAGTTCTATAGAGGCGTCGAAGACGCCCACAATAACAGCAAACAAATAATTAATTAATTTTAGGTTCTAAGAATACACTTTTCCATACTGTAAGAAAGGTTTCTGCAAGTACCTTATTTACTCCTATTACCCATAAAAATAGATTCAGACGGGTCCACAGAATGGCAGAAATAAGCCTCCTGGACTCTTCCAATTCAGAATTACAGAAAAGTTAAAAAAACACGGCAACAACTCCTCTGACGCCGAGAACATTCATCTGACTTCGACAAACACATGAAACGTGGGTATCATGTGGTGCACGCCAGATTTCCACCATGTTGCCACTCGTATTTAAGCATTTATCCCACCGTGAGACCAAGGCTTGTATCCCCGCGTTTAAGAAATCGGTAGCAAGCATCAGTAGCCAGGTGACAGTTTGTTTCAAGTCGGTGTCTGTTGCAAATGACTTGCCAGCCAGATGGTTTTATAAGTGCTCCAAAGACATGAAAATCACGTTGCCACATACTGCCAGCCGGACTTGCGACATGTTACGACGACATGACTGGAAGGTTATGGACCATCCTCGTTGCAGTACCCATCTCGCATCCAGGCGAGATATAATCCTACAGACTTTCAAGAAAATGTAAGGTATTGTGTTTCACACTACTTTATACATGGTTCCAAACCCTAAAAAATATGGATTACACTCAATACTTGAGTTATCAAAAGTTTGAGTTACATTCTTATCCTTTAAAGATATGATATTAATATAAAAGCGTATTTTGTGCTAACATCCAACGACTTGTTCTCAGATTTAACATAAAAAACTGCACAATCTTTACGGCACTCTAGTGGTTACAGTACATAACTTTAACCTTTTAAAGCCTAGCGGTAACTTTACGTACCACCAGGTTTAACATTCAAAAATTCTACTTGGTGCCCACATTGCATTTGTGTGTTTTGTACGGATCTCAGAACAAACAGCAACTTTTGCCTTATAAAACATTAAGGGACTGGCTTTTATAACCGAAGTGGAGAGTGTTTACAGCGCGGTACGCACTGAGTCCTTATATAAAACAGATACACTTCGCCTTTAAAGGGTCATTATTGTTGAGTTCAAATGTCAAAGGTTGCAGCTTACTTTTAGGTACCTTTTAAATGAAAGAGGTGTTAGTGGTGCAAACTTACGGAGATCAAAAACATCTAGAAGGCCGACTACCTTACAAATATATCACGCATCCAACTGGAAGTACGTATATAACACATACTGATATACCCTAAGGAGAAAAGCAAATCTCTCCTTTGTGTTTAGAATGCTACAAACGTGCTCGCGACGTATGTCAGATCGGTGTGGGTTTGTGGCAAGGATTCGGGGCTTCAGGGGATGTAGCGAAGCTCATCCTTAACATCTGACGGTCAACACGTTCGGTGTTCACGTCACGTGACGAGGCGACACCTGGGACTTGTGGAACATTTACTGCTGAACAGCAGCAACAGACATGGCCCAGGAAATTGCGAGACTGGGGTAAAAAGTACGTGCGATATCAGTCTTGCCTCGAGGTGCTTTGTATTAATAAATACCACGTACTGCACTTCCCACAGAACAACGTCTGCGGAAATGATGTTAAATGAACTAGTGCGTGCTATCCACAACTTCTATATTAATAACACGTTGTGGCATCAGGACACATTTGAGATTTCCTATGCTATATCTTTTGCAGTCTTATTTTCTGTATTTTAAATAGTGTAAGACGCGGTAAGCTTACATGATAGGAACTTCGTAAGATCGTTCAGTTCACGTGCTGTAATTCTAGAATTTTTTTAAGTGTGAAATTTAAGGACGTTATCAACTGATAAGATTGCACAGCGTCGGTGATGGATGGATGGATGGATGGATGGAGGGATGAATGAATGAATGAATGTATGGATGAATGAATGAGTATGGAGCAAAGATGAAATTATTCTGACAGGGGAAACCCGAAGACCTCGAAAAGCCTGTTAAAGTGTCACTTTGTCTATTACAAATCCCAAATGGATAGGTCTGTGATTGAACTCGGTTCTGCACAGTGACAGGCCGGCAGGTGACCGCGTGAGCCATGGTACGGCCACTAAAACTTGTACTTTATCCCATTATTGTAAGCTGTATGGCGCGTCAGTAATAGACCACCACCGCCACCGCCGCCGCCACCACCACCACCACCACCATGGTCATTATCGTCCCATACTGTCAATTATGAGACCACGTGGCCTGTTGCTCTTTTTTAATGCTACTTATCTACAAGACAGTATCGACAGCGTGTACAAAGGAAAGTTACAAAATTGTTCCCATAACCAATTTACGAAAAATAAGTATGAGTAGGCCTGCATTAAACAAAGGTGGTACAGATAAATAACATTAATCACGCAATTATAAAATAAACACTACGTCCGATGGTGAGCTGGTTACAGCAGAATGTGTTTCGGCCTTCCGTGCTTTTGTTTTGTATACCTGGAATTAAGGGCGCACGAGGTGTGATTCCCGATTTGTTGAACCAAAAGAGTTACAGTGGGATGGACAGTAAGCAAAAAAATTGGCTGCGATTCGGTGGATGAAGTCTTGAATGGGTTCAGTAAAAGAATACCATGTAACTGCGACATCAGAGCACCCCTGGCACAGTTACCTATCACTCGTCTGTTAACTCTATTACGCCATCTTTCCAACAGCCTTTAAATAACCTTAATTTCCTTCTGGCTTCTATGCTACAATCTGTTCCGCTGTTAATCAGTTTTCAGTATTTACTTCATGTTTACAGTTTGGTTATATTGTATAAATTAATATTTATCACTCAGCTACTTAACCTTTTAAAGCTTAGCGGTAACTTTACCTACCACCAGGTTTAACATTAAAAAATTCTACGTGGTGCCCACATTGCGTTTATGTGTTTCGCACGGATCTCAGAACAAACAGCAACTTTTGCCTTATAAAACATTAAGAGACTGGTTTTTATAACCGAAGTGGAGAGTGTTTACAGCGCGGTACGCACTGAATCCTTCTATAAAACAGATACGCGTCGTCTTTAAAGGGTTAATATACAGTGCACCATATACGAGTGAAGGTACTCAGCAGTATTTTGCGTTCAGTTATCTAATGCAGACAAAAACTGAGGTTACACAGGACAAGACCCAAAGCAGACTTTACTGAAAGTCTGAACATCAGTTTGCCTCAGGAATTTCTCACGGTCCGACAACATTGCATGTCCCTCTACCGCAGAAACTTTAACCGCCGTAATTTATGGAAGCTATAAATTAATTTTATAATGAATTTCGAGCCCAAAGAATTCATTAAACACCACAGGCAAACCGTAACAGGGCCTGTAAACGCTCATCCAGCGAATATTTCATTCGAAGCGAGAATTCGCACCTCCGAATTTCAAACTGTGCCCAGTGTATGCTTCCCTACATTAAAGCTCATACATTCGGCGACATGGAATTTATAATTAAATATAAACCCATTGGTTACAGAAACATTTCCCGTTAAAATATTTGTTATGTGGCATCCTCGCTCCTGGTTTTTGCCCAAACATGTCTCGATAGTAGGTACTTAGGTCAGCAGAAAATTCTGCAATTGCCGGATAATGTTCCGCAAAACGAAATGTGATACCCAGCATACATTATAAACTTGGTGTGATTCATAGCAAATGACACATGTGATGAAATACAAATTACACCGCTTTGACATGTAGAAGCATTAAGTTCGTATAAATAACATTTCAAATACATACATACATCATAGAAGACACAATGCGACTCCAACACACATTAATGTTTTATACGAAAGAAACAGCTGTTTATTATCAAAATAGTATGAAAAACTTAAGAAAATTGCAGGTGAAAAATAAAAAAGTCTAACCCTAGAGGACAAACAGTTACCACTCTGCTCCAAAAGTTAAAACGCTTTGAACACCTTTGAAATACATTCTTATCCTTTCCATGGTAAAATATATGAGCTGTAAAGACTGCATTTGATTGAGAACAAAAGCAAAATACAGACCGATCACTTTAGAGGACAGAAATGCCGAGTTACTGAATATTTCATGCATGGATTCCAGACTCTGCGCACTAATGAAGCAAGAATACGTCAAGTTTTTGACGCCAAATATTCCACAAAGCATGTCAAAACAGCAAGTGTTTCGAGTTACATATCTGAAGGTCAGAACTGTCGGCGTGGAGCAAAGGTTTTTCAGTAAACCTTTTCCCGAATTACAGTGTTTATGAACAAAAAATCAAGCAATATAGTGTCAAGTTTAAATAAAATACTTATATAAATGTAATAATTATTACATTTACACCCCACTACTTATGAGCAGCAAACATCCGAACCCTCTAATTTATTTAGGCATTGCCTTAGAGAAGTGAGAAAACCAACACTGCAATTAGACTGGTTAGTACGATGTGACAGTTGCATAATTAAAGGACAGAAGCTACAGAAATTTTACACTTGAGAAAATTCTCTAGTCGCACATCTGTTTCTTGCTGCCTTGCATGTAAAGGGTTCGATCTGGTATCGGTTAAGATTCACTTCTGGAAATTGTTGAAATTGACAGACGTCGTTAGACTATATTAACCCTTTAAAGACGAAGCGTGTCCGTTTTATATAAGAACTCAGTGCGTACCGCGCTGTAAACACTCTCCACTTCGGTTATAAAAACCAGTCTCTTAATGTTTTATTAGGCAAAAGTTGCTGTTTGTTCTGAGATCCGTACAAAACACATAAACGCAATGTGGGCACCACGTAGAATTTTTTAATGTTAAACCTGGTGGTACGTAAAGTTACCGTTAGGCTTTAAGTACTCACATAAGCCCCTCGTGGATGACACTTAGATACACACGAATTCTGTTAAACTGGTAAGTACCAACTAATGGTACGTTAGTTGGTTCGTATCAGTTTATGATTAAAAAATGCATGGTTTCAACAATATAAAGTTCGAAAACGAATTCACTTTTTCGGTCGAACCATGTTCACAGTACAATTTACAGAGCGATCATATTATTTAGCACTCGTGGCATGTTTTGAAGAGACACAGAATAAACTAATGTTTTAAAACTCAAAACGCCAGAAGCAGGATCAAGTTATATCAGCGTGTCATTGATTCAACAAAACGCACGCATTACGTGAGCAGTGTTCGCACTGCAAGCTCACTTCGCCTGCTCTCCCCTGTTCCTATTGATTAACAACTCTGCAATTCACTATTCTAAAGTGACGTGCCTTCACGTGAGATCAATTCGGATTATATGAATTATGAACGGCCAGGGATGTGAAAGGAATTGCCTTTCCCTCCCGAAACAGAGTAATAAGCTGGAAACGGGAATGCGAGATCTGGAAATCTCACAGTGGTGTTACTGAGGACTGAGGGCTTCCGGGATTTTATCCTGCTTCGTTGGGTGATTCTCGACGTTTCGAAAGATCGTACTGCCTACACCTTCACAGGTCAAGCAGTTCAAGAGGAATTTTTACACCGCTTCACCATGTTACCATGTACACCATGTTAAGATACATGCGCACGAATATCGATACAGCGCCTATCCGAGAAAAGGGACAGTAATCATACTACTTTAAGCTATTTCATTTCTACTTAGACAAAATAGGATTGAAATATTAAATCTGCCTACAAAATAACGCATGTCCTCTGTTTAATATATGTAAATTAAAATAAAGCCCACCCGGGTAAGCAAAACATTATATAATCTGCGTGATTTCAAGCCTCCGAATTCCTCCAAATAAGGTCGCTGTTCTGGGAGGTTAGGCAGCGTTGATACGTAGTTACCGACGTTTCGAGACACCCAATTAGCCCAATCTTTTTTAACTGCCTGATCCTTGAAGATGGAACCGACTGGTTGTACCGAAACATCGGCAACTAACTGCCAGTCACTGCTGTGCAACGGCCCAGCACAGTGAAGATCTCATCATATAATTTGCTTAAAATCTGCCTTGACTGCGCGTAATATGAAATGTCACTAGTATATTAGGCACAACCTTGTAAAGTGACAAGTGTCTCAAATCAACCGCATTAACCTTTTAAAGCCTAGCAGTAACTTTACGTACCACCAGGTTTAATATTAAAAAATTCTACGTGGTGCCCACATTGCGTTTATGTGTTTTGTACGGATCTCAGAACAAACAGCAGCTTTTGCCTTATAAAACATTAAGAGACTGGTTTTTATAACCGAAGTGGAGAGTGTTTACAGCGCGGTACGCACTGAGTCCTTGTATAAAACAGATACGCTTCGTCTTTAAAGGGTTACATTGCATGCGTTTCAGGTATTTACTATTTTCAGTTCGGAGCTCAACTTTTTTAAGCTATCTATACGTTTTTGTGAATCACGAGAAGAATAAAATCATGTTTAGACCTAAATGTTGTGGAAAAGGGCCACTACGCATTTCGGATTGTTTCTCGCCTAAAATTAATACCAGAGCTTCAAAGAGGTGCTGTCCTCATAGTTGGGGCATTTGTTTGTACGTAACATTTAAGTGCCAGACGTTTATACGTAGGGCCATAATGCTGTAATTCATACACGCTGCAGCAGGTAATTCTCCTTCACCTTCAAACCGTATGTAGCCCCGATATTTCAAATAAACAAACCCTGACTATGCTAAAATAACAGAGCATTTTACTACATCAGTTTTCCTTCTGTTACTCATCTAATTAACTTTCCGTACGACTCGAATAATATAGAAATCGGCGAAGAACAGATACTACAACCAAGTCCATGTTCCTTTATGTACAGCCGAACTCGGGCCTAGGCTGTCTCATTATTGAGGTGTCCAGATCACAAACACTCGGTAGGACTCCTCTCAACGAACGATGCGCCCGTCGCAGAGGCCGCTACCTACACAACACACAACAAACACAAACGGCGAACATCCATGCCCTCACCGGGACTGGAACCCCAGATACACGCAATCGAGCGGCTGCACACTTACGCCAGTCACTCAGCGCGACCAGCAGAATCGGCCTCAATTTTTCTGGGTATTAAGTGGTTCTAATCTAGCCACGGCAGGTAGCGTGCTCCCCTTCACTAACACGACCCCCTCATTTCTCCTCAACTTCCTGTTAATTCCAATCTCTTGGGTTGAAACGTTCTGTACAGAGCCCTGTTTTTAACTCCCCCAATATTTACTAGTCTAAGAATGTGCGTAACATTGGAGAGCGGGGGGGGGGGGGCCAAATACCCGTCCGATACTTTTTCCACCTAAGAACAGTTTTCTGGCTACTGAGTTGAAGACAGGCAAATAAAAAAAAATAGAAATATTTTCTGAAAGATTGTTTGGGTGGTGTAAAGACAGAAAATGGAAAACTTGTGTTCAAACCAATCTTCCCTACCTTTCTAACTTGAAAGCTTTGTAAATTAAAGTTCCTAACACCCATGGTCGATTCCTCCCCCCCCCCCCAAATGTTATTAGCCGAACAGAATCAAGATGAAATCTGTCCAAACCCAACTACGTTCTTCCATTTACAGAACAACATGTTTCGACAGCTTAGGGCACCCTCAGGGACACACCCCCTGTTTATCAAAACATATAGAGGAAGGGATAAAAATCTATAAAATGCGATGAAAATGTTAAAAATGTTACGGTCATATCAGAAAATATTTGTTGAAAAAATTCTACCACACTGTTACAATATCCTCTACCAATATCAAACTTTTTCGTTGCTACAGCTTGTCACAGCATGTTCGTCAGTCTGGTAGATCACTGAAGATTCGTTTCCAAGTTCCAACTCTGAGGTGCTAAATGATGTACGGGCGGGTAGCTTGTTCAGTGCATTTGTCCGGACTGCTATTCTATGTCTACACGCTGTGCGAGTTGGTCTTCGGCTGTAAATAAATTAAACTTATTTCTGTTTAGGATTCTATGTTGATTCTCTTATAAATAACACGACAGAATGACATCATTTAAAAAAGTTATTAGTCAAATTACGCAAGTGACTAAGTGACGACACTGTCAGAACTGCCCAACGGATGAATTCCTCTTCTGATTAGAAACGTGTAATTCTGGTCCACCTAATCGATACTTACTACTGCTCTTGTTAGCAAAATGTAAAGGGCGAATGTAGGAATTTGAACCGGAACGCGCACTGTGGAATATATAAAGCTTTCCATAGTACGTACAATCTCTCTAAATATTGTTTGATCGTTTCCAGTTGTAACACAGAAAACACTGAACAAACAGAGCGGCATCTGCCTGTCTGCTAACAACATCTACTTTGTACTGCACGTACCTGATCCTTCGTTTGTATGTTCACTGATGGCCTATTGCCATGATTCCGACTTTATGTTTCGGAACAATCGTCGATCAAAGTACAACACGGTTTGCCTGAGTTGGAAAACAAAAGGCAGAAATGTAAACATTTGTTGAATGAACTCTGGTTAATATTTTCCTTGCAATACAAGGGTTGCATCAACAGAGTGGTTGGATGTGATAATGAACACACATTGTGTTACTGCATTGTGGTACAAAGATAAAACTTTCACTACAGCTCCTGTACTATACATTTGAACTTGATAAAGCAGACCCAAATACTACAAACGGGGATGTAAGATAAACAGAGATATTCACGTGATATTGTGGATTTATGTTGTGATTGCTTTAATCCAGTAAAAATTCAATTGGAATACGTAGTAAATTGCCCACACTATTACTGCAGAAAATAGACAGCCATCCCCACGTATATTCAAATACTTCTGTGATTTATGTAAAACACGGCGAAATATTTTCGATATCAATCAACACGTAACTTTAACCTTCCTTATACAACGCCAAATTTATTATAGAACCTCCTGAGAGAATATATTGACACGTTACTGGGAGATGCATAAATATATAAATAAAATTTTATGGAGAGAAATACACATATATCGCCTGTAAACTTAACATGGTAAATAAACAAGCAAAGTGCATTTATCCATTGTCATAAAGGTAAAGGTAAAGCAGTCCCATTACAAGCCTGGACAGGCCCTCAGGGTTCCAGGAGGTCGAGGCTCCCAGATTTCTAAACAATCGGCACATGAAGGTGGTAAGGTTGTCAGCCATACGCACCGGCCGCGTTTACCCCTCAGGAAATATTCCTGGTACTCATTTCTGTTAGAGGCTGAGTCGACCCCAGGGCCAGAGTGCGACAGACAGGATTATGCCAATGAAAAATTCCACTGACACCATCGGGAATCGAACCCGCGACCTGAGCGCAGTGCCTCAACCAACTGCGCCACCGCGGCCCCCACAAAGCCATACAAAATACGAGCTTAAAATATTAGATGGTAAAATGTTGTAATTCTGGTGTAGCTGTAACATTGAAATACCACATATTAAAAGCTCAGACTACACCAGATCTCCAACTCAGTTTTCAAAACACAATGTTAATATATTAAACCCAGTAAACTAATGTATTTTCCGTGTATGCAAAGTTGAATTCTATGGGTTGCGCACACAAACGTCTGAACTGATCTCGTCCTATGGTGGTGTGTGCTGTGTACTTAGCGGAGTGGTGTGGTGTGCTGACCGACACGATGTATAGTGCATTTGGTGGTGTTACTACGTTGATGACAAGATACACGGTCTATATGATACAGGAAATATATTACCTGTATTTACTAGGCATATAGATACACCACCGTTCGCGGTTTACTAATAATACTGAATTCCATTACTTCATACCCTGCCTTCTGTTAATTCCTCTGCCTGTAGGCCTGTCTCTAAATCCTCAACCCATATTATTATTAACAGTTTAAACTAAATTAATGCCTTTATACGAACAGTTCTGCCCTGAAATTGAACTTTGTGAAGCTAGAACATAACGGTGTAATTGAAGTTCTCATGACCCCAAGGAATACGCCGCGGAACGTTTCAACTGACCTAGTAACACACAGACTTCCTTTGCCCCCAGCAGTTCCTGGCATTCAGGTTTCACAGTTATTTGGAAATTAATTTAAGAATTGAAAACAGTCCACAAATATGCAGCTTGGAGTTCAAGTTCCTGCACTGTCATGCAAGCCAGCACTTTCAGTGTTTTTAGTAGCATAATTTGTCAAACTCCGCCACTCATTGGTTCTTGTAACAGCTGTTACATAACACATGTTCTAAAAATAATCTTCTCTTGTTCGGAAGTTTGGTGTTCTAATGCATTATTCATATATCTGTATTGCTGTTCAGAATTTCAGTAAAAGTTCTAACTGTGTTAAAGGAATGCAGTCAAAATAGATGTCGCCAAACTTCTATGGTAGGCGGGAATTGCTGCAGTGTGGGACAACGTAGTAGCATTATATAAATTCCTGCGTACATGTGTGTGTGTGTGTGTGTGTGTGTGTGTGTGTGTGTGTGTGTGTGTGTGTGTGTGTGTGTGTGTGTGTGTGTGTGTGTGTGTGTGTGTGTGTGTGTGTGTGTGTGTGTGTGTGTGTGTGTGTGTGTACATACTACAGACTGAAGCCCCACAAAGTTTCTGCGTCCTTGTATAGCCTGATACGAATTGTGAACTTTTCAAATTAAAAAGTTATATTAAAGGTGACACAGTCAACGCAGCTATCCTTTATTATACAAACACTGTTTGTTTTATAATCGTGGCGTGTTTTAACACTAAAGGGTCATGATCAGGCGAGAAAATAAAAATACATTGGAGCCCCTTTATAACGACACCGGTTTACGCGACAACTCGTCTATAACGCCCGATATTCTGTGGTACCAATTAATTCCTCACTGTGAACCATAGTATACATTATACCCCTCGGTCATAACAACACTCGTTTATATCGACACAGAATTTCAAACCGTTTCATGACGTCACAACCGAGTTCGACCCTATACGAAAATGACGATGATTAAGACGTTTACAATTCTTACGGGCGTGAAAGAAACTTCTTCATTACAAATTCCTTTTATTAGAATTTTACATTATCGTATTCAATCCCATTTAACCCTTTAAAGACGAAGCGCATCTGTTTTATATAACGACTCAGTGCGTACCGCGCTGTAAACACTCTCCACTTCGGTTATAAAAGCCAGTCCCTTAATGTTTTATAAGGCACAAGTCGCTGTTTGTTCTGAGATCCGTACAAAACACATAAACGCAATGTGGGCACCACGTAGAATTTGTGAATGTTACACCGGGTGGTACGTAAAGTTACCGCTTGGCTTTAAAAGGTTAAGGTAGCCTGGATTATGTGCATAGAGTGCGAAAACTTCTCATCCACATACACGTGTTTTATAAAAACAAGGGTACGTACGAGCACGCTATATCCGTAAAGCCATCATGTTTTGACAATGTTCGTGCAGTGCAGGCTACGGTTTAGGCATGACCTACTTAATGTCAGCACCACATGGACATCCGAATGCTCTTCCAGACAGCTGTTTTTTTCATGAATTCAAAATACTGGGAAATTGTCTTAATATTGTCTTTAAAATTACACTTATTTTTACACTGAAAGCAAAAACACTTCCCAGCAGTATTTTGTTTGTGGTGCTTGTTGGGTACCCCTCTTTGTCAGGCAAGACGCAACACACACAACGCTATTACGTGGCCACGCCTATTTAAGTACCTAGTAGATGAAAAAAGGTCCGTTCTTAAGAATCTTGTACTTTAAACTTGACCTCAAGCGTTCCATGCTGATTTATTTTAATATATTAAAGTTATAAGCGTACATACATTAATATTATCACACGGGAACAAAAAATTCATTAACTGTAACACAACATTTATGACACGCACATTACTTCATCAAACGCAATGAGACTTACAAAACGACAAACACGTTTAACCTTTTAAAGCCTAGCGCTAACTTTACATACGACCAGGTTTAACATTAAAAAATTCTGCGTGGTGTCCACATTGCGTTTATGTGTTTTGTACGGATCTCAAAACAAACAGCAACTTTTGTCGTATAAAACATTAAGAGACTGGTTTTTACATAAACCGAAGTGGAGAGAATTTACAGCGCGGTACGCACTGAGTCCTTATATAAAACAGATACGCTTCGTCTTTAAAGGGTTAACACAATAGTATCTACAGTTACACCTATAGCTGTGGGGTGCAAGTATTAGTGCATAAGGCGAGATGCGGTTTTGAGATAACAATGAGAAATTGTCTCGAAGACTCAACACAAGTTGCAGAAGAAAGATAAACCCATTTCCTTCTATTTTTATCGTGGTGGTCCTCAAGACATTGCAGACTTAGACCCTAGCGTCGGCAAAAGAGATTTACTGCAAAACAAAGGATAAGTAGATACCGCCTCCTGAACTCTCTTTCATTTCCTTCCATGCTGTTGTGTGCCCCTATTTAATGGCATTCATCTATCTCTGCTTCTCCTTTCTGGCTGTGAGTCTCTTCTGCCTCAGAGGCAACAACAACAACACACACGCATTTATTTATTTTCTTACACAAATCTACACACCGCAAGCATGCATAAGAACAACGGTCTTCGTTACACACAGCGCCCTGCAACAGAACATTCAGTTCGCGCACATGCCAATCGTTGTAGACTATAATGCCCCAGTGATTAACACACAGTAATACAGCAAATTGGTTAGTGTTATGCGTGTGCCAGAGCCACACCAACAATCCCGCTTACTGTAACTGCGAGGGATACACTAGGTATTAGGAACTAACTGCGATAACTAAGGAAGATTAAGAAGGCTATTTCTTTTCAATGGTGCAACAGCCCCTTGTGGGACAAGGCCTCCGCACTGTCAAGGCCTCATGATCATACTCAGACACACCACAATCGGTAGGAGTCCTCTGCACGAGTGATCAGCCCAACACAGAGATTTCTGACAACACACGACACTCACAAGAAACGCTCATATCCCCGGTGGGATTCGAACCCACAATCCCAGCAAGCAAACGGCCGGAGACCCACGCCTTAAGATTGCACGTCCACTGGGATCGGTAAGAAGGCTATACAAAAGTGTTTAATTAATAAGGAATTTTAAAATGCACGTCCTATATTTAATGCTTCTCTCCAGTAATTTGTGACGAAAGACTGCACTGATTCTTTAGTTTGTTACTTCTCTATGCTGTCAGCTTATCCAGCAAACATGGATCATAAATGTATACGAAGTTCTAACCTGGATAGGGCTTGTTTTAATTCACTGTACCAACATCATTACATCAACCAACACACGCAATGAATAAAATACACTCGTAAGCTATTATAAAAAACCCCTACATGTGTCAGCACCGAGGTGCCATCATCAGGGGGCCGTTTAATTCAAAGAAATGTAGATCAAACACACCACTCTAGTGTACTAAAATTCGCTTTGACATTTCTAGGAAAGCTTTGGAAGTTTCGGTAAAGACTTTCACTTGCCAACTACGTAATCCTTCAAAGCCCAGTAGTTACTTTATGTACCACCAAGCTTAACACTAAACACCTCTGTGTTCTGCGCACTTTGTGTTCCGTGTGGAGCGCAGAGCAGATGGTGATTATTTCCCTGATGCAGTGTTAACTGATTGGTCTTAACATACCGTGCTACGCAGGTGAGGGGAGGACACATTTAGCACGTCATTAAACGATGTCGGTGTCAGCTGTGACAATGTTGAACGCCTACGCTACAACACGTGTAACTGACTGTCGTATTATCTTGGTTATGTGATTCCTTAGATAAAACGTATGTAAGGTATGTATATAATATAGCCGTTCCTTTCGCGAAAGCAACACAACAGAAGTACGTCACTCACCCGCTGCCCTCTGCGATTACAACGGAAATAAACTGGAACATCCAAATATCCCAGTCCAAAACCAACGCAATGTATACAAGGCTATGCACGAGAAATTATTAGTTCAATAAAATCGTGCGTGTGATTCATAACTTGGATCTGATTTAAGATGACCAATCAGAACTCTCGAATAAAGCGTTCCTGGTTCTCACAGTCGACTTTACTTGCTCCTGATGACAAAATACTGAGAAAGCAACTGATAGAAATGTAGTGAAATTGCACCAAATTGTAAAGAATAACATAAGATACTTGGTTTGACTGAGCCCAGAAGCTGTCTATCTTTTGAACGCTGCGTCAGAGAAAAGGCCGATATAATTCACTCAAAAAAACCTGTATACTGCAAAGCCGAGTCCATTATTTACGTCTCTATAAGCCCTGAAGTTCGTAACGCCACAAACGGGTAGCTTAAGTAACGTTATTACGCTTGTCTGCTTTCAACTTCGTTTGAAAGCAGACAGCATCAATGTACAAAAGCTGGCTGCAGCCTTTTATAGGGTACGTCTTGGTTCCAACTGAGAACTGTCGCTCTGACGCACAGCATATCTATGAATATGACTTGCACTGAAAGTGGCAACTTATATAAAGGCAGCTAGCACAATAAAACACGTTACAATTTACTGTGAGTGTACTGCTGTCACACACAAACAAAGTAACAGTCATACAGGTGCCAGTTACAGTAACACTTCCACTGCGATATCACTTAAAACTTGAAATATTATAAATTAGGGAGACGTATTTCAATATAATTCTTGTCTTCTCGTTGTGTTACAATATCTACATAGAAAAATGCACAAACTTTCGGTCCAACACAGCTGTCTGTAGACAGTTCTGTTGGAGAGAAAGTCTTGTGTATTTATCGACAATGACAATAGGCTTCGAGTATAACAAGTTGCCCTTATATTCGCTGTATTACGCTACTTTGGACAATTGCTGGCATAACTGGATTGTGTTTGACTTTCGTACTTTAAACATCCAGTTCTCAGTCTGACAGTTACCACTACCACTACCATTCCCACTATCACTACCACTACCATTACGATATCTAAATTAATATGACTCTTACTATGCTATATTTTGAGTAAAGGTAAATTATCTCCCATATAGCCTACCATTACTTGGCAGGATGTCTCATTTTCAAAACAGATTCCTTCACTGTGGTTATGTCTGACACCAGTTACATTGCCTTATCTACAGGCTCACTAATATTTACCCTTAGATAGGGTAGTTCAAAAAGTAAAGGCAATTTGTGAATTAAGCGAGCACCACCACCGATAGCGGCCAACCGATTGCAGCCGGTTGTAACTCGACTCTGACAGGTTTCAGCATGCATCGCCCAGCACTCCGTTGCCAGTCTGGCTGAAGCGGTGGCTATGCAAACATGGACGCTGCGCTTTCCAATTGCACCGTCACTGAAAAACGGGCCGTGATAATATTTATTTGGAAAGAAGGGTCAAACCTGCTGACATCCACCGAAGAATGTTAGCATAGTATGGTAGTGTTAACTGCACCACTCAGAGAGAAGTTTACGAATAGGTAGCAAGGTTTAAATCCGGAAGAACGAGTGTGACGAAGCTCGATCGGGGCACCCATCAACGTTGCGCTGTCAAGGCAACACCAATCGTCCTAAAACTCTCATTCTAGCAAACCGACGGATTGCTGTGTCTGAAGTTGCTGATATGCTAGACGTCAGCTCTAGTTCTGCCTGTGTTACTGTTGCGTCCCTTCAACTTTGTTTGTGGTCAACAAAATAATTTCCTTTACTTTTTGAATTACCTGTGTAATTCTCCGTACGAAGTTTCAGGTTAAAACGCGCTGGTATGAAGAAATACAGGCTGACGTGACAGACTATTATAGTGATGGACAAAGGCATACAATGAGGTCTGGGTACTTCTGGGGTAACACGCAGCGTCGGGTAGTAATCCTTTACTGACGTTTCGGGACAACGTATCGGTCTCATCGTCAAGGATCTTGGACTTCTTGACGCTTGATGATGGGACGTTGTCCCGAAACGTCGGTAAAGAATTACCACACGACGCTGCGTAATATCCCACAAAAGCGTATATCTCATCAACATCGCAGCGAAAGCCTGAAATAAAAGGCATACAAGCCTTGACAGAAGCATCTAATTGCTTCAATTGCCGAAAGTTGTTCATAACAATGGGCAATGAGACAACAGTCTTCGCAACTAGTAGAATATATATTACAAATTTATTGTAAATTGCACCTAATTTACAATAAATTTATAATATATATTCTAAACTTATTGTAAATTAGGCCTAATTTACAATAAGTTTATAATATATACTCTACTACTTGCGAAGACTGTTGTCTCATTGCCCATTGTTATAACCTGTCTCGCATCGGTACGCACAATATGAGGAAACTTGTTCAGCTGGTCTAAACACGAGTGTCTCCTGCTTGTATACAGCCTCAGAGTACAAAATCATTAGCAGTACAAAATCATTAGCAGTACAAAATCATTAGAGTACAAAATCATTAGCAGTACAAAATCATTAGCAGTACAAAATCATTAGCCACTTAAATGCAGTTATTACTTTCACTGATTATTTCTCAATTTATTCCCTTTAACATTGTTCTTCTATGTCAGCACAGATCCCTTAATTCGTTTCAAACCTCAAAGTCTAGGACAAAACATAAGGCGAACAGACACAGAAATTCTGAATGTAAAAAAGAAGACGCGGAGATAAAGAATTCTAAACAGAAGGTAAGCATGCCTTTCTGAAATGTCAAAGTAGATATTATTTCAATCGCTATTTTACATTCAGATCCTTTTATCGGCTTCATTTCCAAACGACTGAGTCGAATTTCATATGATAAGATACCACGCGATGTACCCGTTTTCAAATACGCAACTAGACAAGTACACTTGCTGTAGTCACTCCTATTAGCTTTCGTGCTGGCATACCTTCCTTTACGTTTAATATCAAAGTATAACATTTTATGGTACATTTTTTCGTGTCGAGCACTTTCCAAATCCTAAAAATAGTTCATGTACGCTCTGTTTCCTCTAATTTCTGTCGACAAGAGGATGTCCTATCTATAGTAATTCATTACGATGAATCTAAGCAGACATTTACCAGATAATTCCTTCCAAATTCTGAGTTGAGTTTCTTAAAATAACACCGTACGACTTCAGCATGACTGGCAATCAATAGCCCGATATCATCATACACACACTAACGTACTGGTTACTAACATATTACAATTTTATGCATTTTTATTTTGTTTCTGTTAAAATCTATTCATCAAAATTTGTTACAATTTCATTTATTTTTCTGGCTTATGTAAACACTGCAATAAAACTCCGGTTTCCGCAAAATTCGGAAATTGGAGTATTGTAATACATGCATGTTTCCTTAAGGAAGACAATGCTCCATGTAGTTCGTTAATACAATTTATTTTACTGAACGATCTTAACTTCAGATCCACTTATCTTTTATTCTTCTGAACTGAGGCAAAACAGAACATCAGAATGCTTCAAAACTGCCTACGTAGAAGCCTCCAGATTTCGCCAGTATTGAAAGCAGGTTTATCAGACGTTTACATTAGACGTTACTGTTCAGCCTTCCGACATATGACGAGAAGCTTATCTGCCCCTGTCTACATTCTACTCGCAGAAGCGACGTCATGAGAGACACGTCCTGTAAATCCATGTACTTTTAATCAAGTTGTGTTACCTAAAGTGTTATTACAAACTTGACAATAATCGATCTTGCACCGCACACACGGAATTACTATCCTACGCTATTCCAATTACAATTGTTCCTCTCTTCTGAACACTTACGAAGAATTTTCCGGCGTGACATGTTAACTGCGTTGGTCAGTTGTTGTTTCTGTTCCTTTGCACTTATGCCCCCACCACCAACAATTTAAAAACGACTGATTTTCACAACTTTATAAAGCTTCTTATCAGAGCCTCTCACTTGCTTAATAACACCAACAGTAAAAATAAGCTGGTACGGTACACCTAGGAAAAAGTAGCAGCAATGGCGCCGTAAAGTTCTGTGTGTGTGTGTGTGTGTGCGCGCGCGCGCGTGTGTCTGTGTGTGTGCGTGCGTGTGTCTGTGTGTGTATGTGTGTGCGTGTGTCTGTGTGCGTGCGTGCGTGTGTATGTCTGTCTGTGTGTGTGTGTGTGTGTGTCTGTGTGTATGTGTGTGTGTGTGTGTGCGTGTGTGTGTCTGTCTGTGTGTGTGTGTGTGTGTGAAATATACTGCGACAAGCCTTTGAAACTTGTGTAACACCCTGTCGTTAATCTCAGAAAAATGCATATTAAATGTGATCTTCCATGCACAAAACCTCATTTCTACTGGAGGCTGTTTACAGTCTGATGTAACCTGCATTTACTCACAATTGCGAAGCGTAGTGTGTGTACCTTTATAAGTGCTGTAAACACGTCTGTACGTTTCACGTTGCGCGGAACCTCTGCTATGCGGTTCTAAACTTGTGTTAAATGTGTCTTATCTGAACAGCATAGAAGCCGTATTGATTCGGTATAACTGGGGATCGCGATGCGTGAAACTGCCCTCCCACAATTCAAGGGATTCTTTAATTAATTTTAATAACGTCGACGTGCACAGTCACTTGTCGATCACCATGTTTCACTATAATCGACAAATGTCTATAGATACCACTTTATCAGGCAACTGTTTTAACCTTTTAAAGCCTAGCGGTAACTTTACGTACCACCAGGTTTAACATTAAAAAATTCTACGTGGTGCCCACATTGAGTTTATGTGTTTTCTACGGATCTCAGAACAAACAGCAACTTTTGCCTTATAAAACATTACGAGATTGGTTTTTCTAACCGAAGTGGAGAGTGTTTACAGCGCGGTACGCACTGAGTCCTTATATAAAACAGATACGCTTCGTCTTTAAAGGGTTAAATAATTATATTAATGCACTGCCACGTTTATGCCTTCTAATATATTTTATTCTTTCCAAGAAGACGTTTACATTCATTGAAGTAATATTTGCAGATGTGTCCATAAAATGCTACGTTTGTAGCCTTGAAGAGTCAAACACATTTTTCCTTTCACAAATTCACTGAATTAATTCTAGCGTACTTCCGTATGCATACTCTACAGCACTGTTTATCAGAGCAGTTTCACTGATTCTCATCACACAGGCGACAAAATTCAGAGACGGCAAAACGGCCACAATATAATACCTTAACATATAACTGCTTCTCATGTCAAGGAAGACAGAATGATACTTTTGACCGTGTCTTAGCTTGTCAGTTCATCTTCAAATGTTAGGAACGTGAGCCAGGCCTGGAGGATAATAACTGCCTAAATTTATTTAAATTTTACACATTTAAACCGATATGGTGTGCCCACTTGCAAGTCTGAATGTTGTGAAGTCACGAATGGCATCGACACAATAAATTTTTTTAATACCTTCAGTTCATTTTGCATGGTCGCAGGCGATGGTTAACACCAGGACACAGGTGTGCGCCACACGCGGCACGCGAACACCTCATCACCGTCTTCATCGCATTACCCCATATTACAATCCCTTTAACATGTCGAAAAACTAAAAACTGATTAAGTTTGTTATATGTTTTATCACATTTTCTCATTATCAGTTTGGAATCCGGTTGAAGACTTTACATTATCACTAGACAGATGAAGAGTATTGATGAATAATGTTCATTAGAAATTTTATTAAAAATTGCGTGCACGCACAATTACTTCGTTATCCACATCACAATACGAAACACAGTTGGAATACGCGCTACTGTATTTACTCGGCAACTAATGAATACAGATTCGAACAGCGGACCCCAACTGGCAGAACACAGTTTAAGCCCACACAGACTCCATTTGCACTGAACACAATAACTGTAACAACTTTATAGTACAGAGCAGCGAATTTCCTGCTCTGCCCGCTATTAATATATGGCTTGAATAGAGCTTTTTATTGAAGTCCATAATCGGTTGGGGCCACAAAGTGGATGCAATTGAGTCAGTGACCAATTAGGTTCAATACAGCGTACCAAGCGTAATAAACGAATCATTATCATCAACTGCGTAACGCGTCACTAATGAAAATGAAGCCGCAGGAAATCTGTCAATTAAAAACAACTGATTCTCGTTGCCTCACGTCACAACTTTAGACTGGGTTTCTCTTGCAATGGATTCCCTTGTTTTCGCTAGAATATGCTTCATATGGTTTCCATTTGGCCTGGAAGTTTTCAATACATCACATGTGTGTGTATATACACATCGAGCCAGCGGTCACAAATGACAACGCCATTGTTAACTGGCATCAGGGGTCAAGATAGTTTATCACCGGCAAATTAAATGTTTCATAAATTGCCAGGTTGTTCAGGGCAAGGCTACTATGGCTAACAGCAGGACAGCCAGAGAGATAACACGAGTTTCTGTCACCCTCATCTAACTAAATTACACCACACATGAACAAACGGCAGCTTCGTACTGTTACACACGCGTGTATAATCTAACACTTCACACACAAATGGCCTTCACCCATTTCGATACGTAACCAGATAACTGCAAAATGTATAGAAAGCACAACAGAATAATTTCCCGCCCTCTTAGTCAAACTGCCTCTCCTCTAAGACGGAAAATATGACACAATTATCACATTTCCCCCTCTAATACCAGAGGAAATACAAATTAATACTACGTGTAAATATTTATTTACCTTTAAATAGGTAAGTTTTGAACCAACAAACAATCAAATGGATCAGCAAATCGGTTTTTTTAAGAATAAAGCCCATTGGGTTTAAACAGCGCGGTTGCATATATAAAACTGTAACTTACTAAACAGTGGCACATCTGATTGCCCATAATACCGCTATATTGAAACATTCACATACACGTGACATGGCAGTTGCCTGTCCTGTTGATTTACTCCCAGCAGATAATATATTAACCACAGAGCATTATACTGATATGTTGGCCTGCATACGAAGAGGCGAAACATAAAGTTACATGTCAAGTATCACAAGTTGAAGTTTAAAATAAGCGAAATGTAAAATTTCAGAACAGAATGTACCCCACATGGGACAAAGACAAGTACCAATCGATTGCGAACCCCTTTTACATATTCCGAAATTCCCCTTATTTGATTCTCGGAAAATGGGTCCTTGCATTTTTCAATATATTATCTTTGATCACACATTTTATACCGCTTTCGTGTATTTATTAATTGTAGAGTTTGAGATTACTCTCTGCAGCTATGTCAAAACTTCTTATTTCTTTCTGTACAGCCCGATGACGTCCATTAGTGTAGCCGAAACATGTAGCTGTTGATATTCTTCACATTATTCATCACGTCCACGGACTGTTGGTTTTATAGACTCAGTTGAATTCTTGTCTGGTGGATATACAAAGCTAATTTGTACGTAGATTCCTTTCGATAGGCGTAGTCTTGTTATCCTTTCCTATTAATGCAGATCGAAACGTCGTTTCCATTAGCACAACAGTCATACACGTGACGCGAGTTCACAGCAAGAGTGTTCCGTAAGAACTGGAATGCCGACAGCAGCAAGTATGGAATAAAGACACGGATCATTTGTTACGGCCTGCACTGTGCTGCAAGTAATTGCGATGACAAAGCTGGAAACTTTGGATGTCCCGAGGGGTTCAACTGCGCAGATCCCACTCTATTTGTAACAGCCTACTTCTGCTTCTCCTTCTCTTCTAACTCGAGCATAACTTCTCCCTTGCAATACCCCGCAATAAACTTCTATTCGACCCCAACTTTCATCTCTCCAGACTCGTCCTAACCAATCCTTAACCTATAACATTCCTCTTTCCTGTGCCCCATTCGACTCCAGAACTAGTAACGGTTAATTTCCGTCTGAAGCTCAGCAAACCTTTTACTTACCATATTAAAGATTCCTCCCTCCATTACAGGGTGACCCAGAAGCAGCCACCTGCTTCAAACTCAATAACGTAGGAGGAAGTCAAGTTCGGCGTGTGTTTCTGAACGTTAATTTCTGACCTTTCCTGTTATAACCCCACCACTTTGTTGCTGTAAGATAAGGGCTTAGGTTAGACGTCAGTCTAGTCTCCCTCTGTTACAATATGCCGCTTTGTAGCCAAAAGAGAAGAAATGGCGTTGTAAGAGGACAGACGCGTAATTTCCTCTATTGTAGTAAACAGAAGTGCTTAGAAATATCAAAAACAAAAGCGTGATTAACGTACTTCGCACATTAGCTTAGATTTTGATTTTACCCTGAATGAACAACAAGACTGAGGTCTAAAATAAGGGGTTAGAAAAGCCAAGTAACATGACAAAGCCGAACATATTCAGTTAGGGATACAATGTGGGCTGTCCGCATTTACAACGTCCCATGTTAAGTACAGGACGTATAATTATATATTACGGACGCCGGAAACTTTTTCTGGCATAAGGCCAACTGAAGAAAGAAATGCTTCTTCGCGAGGTGACCGCCAGGCATAGCCTTGATTTGGGAGTGATACGTAAGCCTAATGCATTAGCTACATGACTGACACGTTCACTGAGGCCCACTGCTTCAAAAGCCAGCTGAAGAAGAGAATAAGGCACGCAGATGTCTGTGTCAGAGGAGACTAACTGAAAGTCATTTGTTACATACATACATACATACATACATACATACATAGGTACATGCATACATACAT
>BLKM01000816.1:569088-587696 GCA_013340265.1 Coptotermes formosanus
TACATACATACATACATACATACATACATACATACATACATACATACATACATAGGCCTACAACGAGGAGACAAGTACAATCCAGATATTTACTGACGGAAGCAAGTCAGAACAGGGAGTAGGCGCAGGCGTAGCCATATTTAGATCAAGTAATCATATGAAAAGCCTAAAATACAGGTTAGACAAAAGATGCACCAACAACCAGGCCGAGCAGCTGGCGATATTGAGAGCATTAGAGTGTGCAGAAAACATACAAACAGAAGACAAGACGGCCACCATATACACAGACAACCGCATGACTCTGGACTCACTTAAGAATGGCAACATCCACACATTCCTCATTGAAGAAATAAGAAGGAAAATGATGGAGATGGGAAAAATGAACTGGAATATTCACCTCTGCTGGGTTAAAGCTCACATCGGAATCCAGGGTAATGAGTTGGCCAACACACTCGCGAAGGAAGCAGCGACGGACGAAGACATCATAGAATGCTACAGGAGAGTTCCAAAAAGTGTAGTGAAAAGTGAACTTGGCAGTAAAAGTGTTGAGAAGTGGCAAATGGAATGGGACCAAACAACAAAAGGGAAAAATCACAAAAGAATACTTCCCAGTAATTGCTGAAAGACTAAAAATGAAACTAAACATTACCCAAAATTTCACATGCATGGTTACGGGGCATGGTAACATGAGATCATATTTACACCGATTTAAAATAATTGATACGCCAATATGCCCTTGTGGCACCACGGACCAAACAATAGACCACTTGTTATATGAATGTGAGCTGCTAACTAAAGAGAGAGACAATTTAATATCAGCAGTATTAAAGACAGACGTGTGGCCAATAAGTAAACATGAACTAATAAGGAAACATTTCAAAGTATTTGCTAAATTCACTAACGAAATTTCTTTAGATAAACTTAATGAAGTGCTAAATGTATAGTAACAAGTACATTAAGTTAATTTCATAGTGTGTGATAATCAGCGTAGCTATTTCAAAGCATTGTAATTGTAAACAATAAGGCATGTAGTATTACTGCTAGTAATGGAGCATGCAATAAATAAATAAAAAAAATAGGTCTACACACATACACATGTATTCATGCGAACACACGTTATAAACATACGGGTATACAAAATGACGTCACATTCACAAACACGGACTTGAAGTTTCTACCAAATATCAATGGCTACAACAACGATGTTCCCGTTAGCGGTCATTATATTTAAAAGTGTAATTTTTACACGCGCAGTCATAGCATTTTGAAATTCACGCTCGTTACCAAGTAAATGCAAACCACACCTCTTGACAACACGGTCCAAAATACAGGCGCTGGCCAGTTCTCTATGACACTGTGAAACCGCGGCATTAACGTAATGAGTGACCACGGTCTGATAACAGTACAACAAACACGACGACCTGTCTCAAAGAAAGGCACAACAGCAAGCTGTGAACTGTGTCACATGTCAACAAACACACAGCAATCGCAAGAGTGACTGCAGAATACCTGGTCATTTACTGGCTTCGTCATCGGCATGTGGTAAAAACGCTGCACTAGCTTCTTTCTGTTATGCTACCCCCTGTTCTGTAAGAAGTCATTGTGATTATGCAACGAAATTCAGTTTAGAATCCGATAGGGTTTCACACGGAGTTTTGGAGCGGAACTAGGGGGCTGAGGTGGACTGAAATAAGAAAAAGTACCGCAAGCTCTTTGGACTGAAATAAGACAAATGTACCGCAAGCTCTGTGGACTGAAATAAGACAAAAGTACCGCAAGCTCTTTGGACTGAAATAAGACAAATGTACCGCAAGCTCTGTGGACTGAAATAAGACAAAAGTACCGCAAGCTCTGTGGACTGAAATAAGACAAAAGTATCGCAAGCTCTGTGGACTGAAATAAGACAAAAGTACCGCAAGCTCATGTTAAGAGTAAAATTAGGAGAATAACATTAAAATAAACATTAAATAAATACAGTGGAAGAGTATGGGCCACACCCATCTGCCTCAGGACAATGACCAATGGCGGCCTCTTGTGGCCAAGGAATGAACCTTCTGGTCCTGCAATAGGAGGGAAATTCCTTGTCTAAATGGCCCATTATTTGTCCTAGGACTCTGCTCTTCTGGGATATGACGCTGCGTCATTGGTTAAACAGCTCCAGACGTTTCAAATGACAACAGCACCTTCATCTTTACGGGTCTGAACTTTCTCGATCACTACGGCTTTCAAGATGGGGGGGCACTAAGAAGTCCTCGACCACACCACCATGAGAACCTCACGCATCGATTATTAGTTTCTAAAATGTAATTCTGTCTCCAGGCAATCAGTAGCACAACACAGACGCACAAGCTGTCCGTAGGCACGAGATTTCCTTATTTTGGTTGTTATTTTTTGCGTGGCAACGTGGTTCCGATAGAGCCCATATGATCGGGCTACCGTGTCTGTGTCATGACAACGTGTAACATTCACATACATATATGTACGCACATGCTCTTTGGTTTTTTATTTTAAACATCAGGAAACAAATGTGCTCTCACACACACACACACACACACACACACACACACACACACACACACACAAGTCCTGTGCCAATATAAACAAACTGAGAGACATACAGCAAATAAACAAAACTAAAACCATACAAAATACGCCAAGCAGAAAAAACTGCACAAATGTAGAATGGGCAGAAAAGCATTCCGATAGTTCCGGTCCCCTTCTTCCCGGTTCTGAAAATTCTGAAAGAAATACAAAAACATGGGAGGAAGAAAAAGTACAGTAGGAAGTGTTTGAAACACTGAGCAGAATAAATTTTAGAACAGAATTGGAAGAAAGATTGAAAAAAAAATCACAGTTGATAGAAGGGCGAAGTTGAGTGAGGGTGGGGAAAGGTATAAGAAGGGAATGGGGAAAAGGGGTCGAATGTAAATAAAATGCATTAAAATTAAAATTATAACGGCCAGAAAAAATAAACTCATCCTGAAGTAAGCCTCTTCCATACCTTACTCAGCATCTAATTAACTTTCACAGCTCAAAGACTCAGCAAGATTTACTTTCGCTGGCAACTGAATATCTCAGTGCACAAATTGTGCAACTGACATGCTAATCACAGATTCTAGTATAGGAGAACACTGACTAACACTCCAGACGGTGCAGCACAGACCGGCGCTCGTGAAGTGTTGTACTTCCGTTATACGAGTATAAATATATCGCAAATCTGACGTCGTAGATACTTGCATTTTCTGAGCGCAGCAAACATTGACTCAGAAAATTCAATTCTCACATTAACTACCCACATTTATTAAGCCCTTTTATGTATAAACAGGTATTATCACCGCCAGTCTTATTCAAACGTACCCTACAGTCAGTCTATCAGTCAGTCACTTCCACCTGTGACAGCAAGTACTCACAACAAAGAACACCAGCATACACAACACCACTATAAAAACAACAACAGGCACGCACCAGATGTCAACAAACAACAGAATTAACCTGCGGAGACACATGTGATAGCAAGGAGTATTAGAACTACCACCCAGCAAAAAACAGAATATCAACAAATGCACTCCTCGCAGAATACCTATATACCGTGCAACTACTGAAGAAAATTTAACTACGCAAGATTTTTCGTCAACAACCAACTTAATAATTTCAACGTAATATGTACCATATATACAAAATCTAGCATATTCTTGTAAAGTGAAGGCCTCAGCCTATTTTATCTCAGCTAATGTAGAGTTTTCTGAGTTTTTGAAAATCGAGCCTGAGGATGTCAAAATTGAGCCGAAACTAGTCGCTCGTTTTAACTTTTTAATCTGTCAAATAAACATTTATTTGTTGGCTGTTTAACTGTCTTTTTATATATATATTTAACATAGCCAACTGGGACGATGAACGTCAAATTGATCAATTAGTCTTCTTGGATTCTTGACCCTTAAAAGATGGGACCGATACGTTGCATCGAAACGTCGGTAAACAATTAGTACACGACGCCGCGTAATATCACAAAACAGCGCAGATCTTCACAACATCGTCTGTCTGTCTGAAATCAAAAAATAGGTTTGATATTGAACTTCGAGTCAGCAGCTTAAATCGAACGGTATCGGTGAAATTTAAATTTGGTTTTATGGGTCAAACAACCGCCTCCTTTTACATTAAATTAAAACTATCGGATGTCTGGGAAAGGTATGTTGTGCGTCAACATCAAGTGTAGAACACATGTCGGTCTATGACATTTATTTAAAGGGCTTTTTAATGCCTTGATGCTTAATGAATTTAAAATCTAAGAACGTGCCACAACTATTTCCAACTCGCGATCATCTTTGTGCAGGTTTTCATTATATGTCGCCGCGTAAGCCCGACATAACAGCTGAACTAGTCCAGGCTTCCCCGCTTTTACGAGCATGTTCGCAGCAGCATCATAATTCGAACACCCTGTATTATGACTGTCAAGCTTTTGTAACAGCGCTATAAATGAATGACGTCTTCGGGAAGTAATCCCCTGATATAATTACATTCAATGCAGGGTTTTCTTCTTGCGAAATTATATGACATGTAAACGTACTCTGCGGCAGACCTTCATATCTCATATGTCATAAACCTTACAGTTTCGTAACAACTGCAAATATCGTGAATAAACGTAAGGAAGAAAAGCATCGTACAGTCTGGTCAGATATTCAGCAATTGTTCATTCAGTCTAGAAGATATTAAACATGATTCATCACAAGTTGGGGATAGGACACACATTCTCCGGAGACTTGCTATAGAAAGAGTCACATTCTTGGTGGTTTCTGCTGGCAATGTGAAATATTTATCAACCCGCCCTTGTGAAAAAGAACGGAAAGTATAGTTGAGAGGTTTTTTTCCTCCATGTTGAAGTTGATAGCCCTGCGCTCATCGCGTCGACATTAGGAGTAGGATCCGATGTTACACACAGGACAAGATGACACTGAAGCATCATTTTTACAACATTTCTAAGACACAGAGAAATAAATCAACCCTTGAATAAAACACACATGTCATCCAGACTTCAAGTTCAGCCAGAATTTTGAGGGTAATAAGAAGAAAAAGAACAGCATCACTGTAATGTTAATGCAAGTGACAACTTAAAGGAAACAAATATATGCGCTGTTATTAATCAGCAGTTTTTCTTTCATACATTTTCGACATTTGAAGTCAGAAGGTTCGAAACGAACAGCAGTTACGGTGAGTGACATGTGGACTTTACATACAACGGGCCGGTGACAAATCTGCGAACAGAACGTTCCGTTAGAACAGAAAGGCCTATCTTTGATTCCAATTTCATATATTTGCCCTTACAGCAATTTCTTTCATCAGGTGTGTTAAAACGTATGATTTTGGTCTGCGCTCCTTCCTGAAAACAGAAAAATGGTTTATAAGCCAATAATAATGTGTGTCTGTGTGTGTGTGTGTGTCTGTGTGTGTGTGTGTCTGTGTGTGTGTGTGTGTGTGTGTGTGTGTGTGTGTGTGTGTGTGTGTGTGTGTGTGTGTGTGTGTGTTATTTCAACTTTCGAACAAGTTCGACGCCTTTCACCGAACTTGGAATGAAAATAAGGCACTGGCGATCTCCACGACATGCTTTATCAGTTCTCTATGGCGAGGAAAAACAATATAATAAACATGAAGATATATGGGGCGGGAGTAGCCATAACTTCATGCACTTTAACGTACTAAAATGGATTATGCTAACAGATCTAAGAAAAATATGCAATTCTGTTAGAGAGTTTTTTTTGTTTGTTTGTTTGTAAATGTGAAATGATAACGTGGCGGCCGTGCTAACATTAAGTTTCGTTTAAATGGTAACTAAGTAAGCACTGCAGCTAGGCACACGAAGTCTGGTAACGGAAGATGACCATGAACATACACGCAAGCACTACATGAAGTTCTGTTTGTAAGGCAACAGCTACAAACTTAGAGTGGCCCAGTTTTGGGACAATACCCGAAAGATTTTAACGCATGCAGAATGTGTATCTACGCAACATTTCCACAAAATAAAACGAAAAATAAAACTAACACAAACAGGTACGTAGAACTACAGATTTATAAAACACCGATGTACGCTCCTGATTATGATCCAAATTGTTTATTCCATTTTTTGTAGCTCTCTAATTTTGGTGTTCCAAGCTTAACCATGCTCTTGCTACACGCAGTATTTAATCCGCAATAACTGAAGTTTCCCTGTAAATACGAGTCACAATATGAGTTTTTTAATATTTAAAGACATCCGCGATCACTCAAACGTTTTTATGCTATCCGCCTCGTTCATGCAGGGCCAAATCCCGACGTTTCAGAGACATTATCTCTACCCGCCATCAAGGTTAATGTGGTGTGAAACGGTCAGTTGTGTGTCCTAAAGTCTTCTCTTCAACATAGATGGCTTCAGAGCTTAACATTATTCCATATAAATACAAAGAAGCAGAACAATAACGAAGAATACTGTAAATTTTCTGCGAGATCTCATAAATCTTGCAAAAAATTAACATATTCACATTCAATTGTAAGTTTTTATATAAATAAACACCTGGTGACGATAGGCTTGATCGAAACATGTAGCGTTTGAGAAAAATAATAATAAACAAAGGCTGTGTCAGACGCAATATTTATACAATTCTATATACACAACGGGAGGGAAGGCGTGAAAGTGAAGTAGGACATAACATGTTTCGGTTTACCGAAGACCAAAACGGATCTACATTGTACATAAAGACAAATCCAGATATAACTCACAGAGGACACGGCGTGCTTCTTTAGACAGACCCATCGGTAAATTCTGTACAGGGAAACAGTGCTTGTTTACTACATCATACGTAACACATGCATACGTACACCGAGGGAAAAATGCAGAGATTTTATTGTTAACCCTGGTGGTACATCCAGTAATTACAGGGCTTTAAACAGTTAATTACAGGAAAAGGGGTCGCAGATACAACTAAATGTTTTTCATATTCGTTCATGTTCCACTTGCAAATAAAGATCCGAACTGCTGAAACCGTACACTTCTACAATTAACGTGACACCTAAAATTTTAATTGTTTTAATACTCAAACAACGGCGTTATGAAATAACTGGATTAAAACCCCGCACTTGTGTAACAGCTACATGTGAATGAATTAACGATTTCACATATTACAAAGCTTAGAGGACAGTTTTAAAAAACGTACGTTACATGCGCCAGTAATCCCATACATGAAATTGCATATTTAATTAAATATCCCCCCCCCCCTCCGGAAAGAGCATGGGCTTGGAACCATCAATGTTAAAACTGCATCCCTCTTAAAACTCTTTATAAATTGCAAATGCAATGTGTCGAGTGAAACAAATCCTTTAAACGTTTTGGTAATTCATTTATTTAATAACGCTGTGTTAACTACGCACGTTACGTACCGTCGAAAAATAAATGATGCTTTTACTACTGTCGAATTTGTAAGTGTCAGTGAAGAAGGGACTGCTGTCTTTCTAAATCACACAACCATACTGACATTTGGCTTTAACAGCTCACAATCGAGAACACTGCCCTCTGTGTACCGTATCTTCCGACTGGTATTTGACTATGTGCAGTGCAGAAAGCAATACAATGTCCTGTGGTGGACCATAAAACAATGTTCAAAAAGCCGACCTTGAGGGCCCCCCCCCCCCCCCACATAATCAGATGAAAGCGCACTTTAAGATCCGAGTTTCTCATGACACCAATTTTTTAATAATAACTTGTACTGGACTACACTGGGTTCGACATACCAGCAGAAAATGCTCTTCTTACATCTGCTTACAAGAAGTGGCCTTCCAAAGTGTCTATCGGCTTTACAGTGAGTTCGGCAGTGAATATCGTACATACAGTAAGGTTTGTTTGCGACACTGTGACCTACTGAACTGCCGAACGGATCATGCAAACAAACACATTTTTAGAAAGTTTATGATCCAGCGCTGATGGCTAACGCATTTGTTTGTATCAATTCCTTCTCAAAAAAAGTTTTCCCAAAAACGGCTAAAGTGAAGAACTGACAGTGCTGCCTCACGAGGAGGTCAAGGGACGCTAACGCATTTCAAGTAAACACCTTCGCCTCCGCTTGAGGGAGGACTGTTGATTTCAACGTTTCTTTTCTTATGTATTATCACAGACCAACCACATGCACACTTTATCATATATTGAAATGTTCGAATTCCACTCCTACATGTTTCGAACCATTAATCGGTTCATCTTCAAGGAGAGTCACAATTTCACAAATCGCAGGCAAAATCCAACAATATGAATCCAAGATCTGGATGCAGTTGTATAAAATACACCAAACTGACCTGGTAAAATGTCAGTTTGGTGTATGGTATATAACTACATCCAGATTTTGGATTCATATTGTTGGCTTGTGCCTGTGATTTATGAAATTGTGACTATCCCTGAAGATGAACCGATTAACGGTTCGAAACATGTAGGAGTGTAATTCGAACATTTCAGTGTATAATAAAGTGTGCATGTGGTTGGTCTGTCATAATATATGCTTACTACCTTACTACCACGCACGGTTTGAGTAACACAACGTGTTTTTCTTATTTATATGTTGCTTAAAATCCACTGACCTCCGAAAGAAATTACTCAGCAACTGTTAATGTTTGTTAAGATTATGATTCTATAATGTTTGTTGCTTAAATACTTCACTGTTTTTACGTGCGAATTTTATTCGCACACGCACAACTAGTTGTGCATAAAACTGTTCATGGAGTTTCGACCTAAAGCAGAAGATACGTTCCATAAGCAAACCTGTATTGTGATACATTTACAGTAACCAATAATACCAACAGACACAGCAGTACTTAAACTGAAGGACTACATTAACAGACACCCCACTTTTTCATCTGTTCATTAACGCACTTAAATAAATAATAAGGCTTTTCCTTCTGTGATTTGAGACACCGTATATTCTGATAAATATTCATCGACGTTTCAGGTGAGCCTACTGCCTGGCAATGCAGGTAGAACACTCCTCTGAAACTTCGGTATTTAGTAGACTACACGTACCCCACCCCAGTAAGGGGCCTTCGTTCCACAGTCTCAGGATGGAAAAAATCTACACAAATGCACGTTGTCATGAGTCTACTATAGAAATAATCCATACTGCATTAGCAAAACATTCCTTCAAAACGCTCCGGTATTATGTTTTGAGGTACAATACACATCACTTTGGAAGCATTCGTGTTAAGTCACGCGTGTTAAGTCCCAAAATAAATGAGCGAATAATAAATAAGTTTTTGAAGTACTGCATTACTAAGTACAACGGTCTTAAGGGCTCGAGGAAACAAACCACAGTCAGTAATATTTCAATGTTCGTAGGAATACTCTGAAACAAAGACCAGATTCATGCAGGCGATCCAACAGCATTTTGAACACGAAAACAGGCCCATAAGCACATCATATCTTCACTCAACCTCAACTTCATCACTGAAATTTCCGCTTTCCTATGTTGGTCTGTAACTGAATCAACTATATGTAAAACCTCCTTCCGCCAGTTACGGTACATAAAGCGTATAAATAATACAACCCGAACTTCAGGGGAATGAAGACTGCAAGAAGAAGGGATAAGGAAAGATAACTTCGTCTGTTATTTCAGGATCCAAATATATACTACAGTGTAGGTTGGAGGTCATAATCTGTGCTATCGATTTCGTAGATGGACATTTCCACCCGCTGACCCATCTGGCTTGTTATTTGTGTTCTGTGGTTTAACTCCTCGCGTTATTGATGGACTGGCATACGACCGGATACATGGCTTTATGCTGCTTCGTAACAACTTCACGTGATAGTGTCGCCCGGAACCGTACCCCACCTAACATCTTACCACTACATTTGACTCATTCAAAACTACCTCTGCAAATATATTTAGTCCTCCTCTTACGGAAACTGCTACTTCCAAATAATCTGCTTGTTTCCGGTTCCACTAATATCACTTCAACCCCCTTTCGGTAGGATTAATACCGTTAAGAATTAACAACATTTATCTACATTTACTTTATTCTGAGCACACATACCGCTATCTAATATTGCAGTTTATTCTCCGATTTTTGATATTGTATTATACAAGGGGCTAAAGCTGTTGCTACAACATATTCTAAAATGCTTTATTCATACCATCGCTTCTCTAAATATGTGTGGAACAGAGTGATTCGTTACTGAAATATAAATTTGGACACAATCCAACGTCTGACGTTTAAGTAAAATATATAACTGTATTCAAAATTGAAAAAAAAACGAAGAGTGCAAGTGGTTTTAGACACCAGTGTCAGAAAATTTAAGACCCTTAATACTGTTTCATTCATTCATTCATTCATTCATTCATTCATTCATTCATTCATTCATTCATTCATTCATTCAAGGAGTACAAGTCCAATACGCTAATCTAGGTATTTTATCATCCTTATTAGAATGATTAAAGTATTAAATAAATCCCTGATGATGGCAACTCGGTGCCGAAACATGTAGGAGTTTAACACTTGTCTTTAATTGTATCTTATTAAGTGTGCATGTTGGTTGAGATGTTAATCCTTCCAGCCATTTCTGATCTTCTTTCCGAAGCGTCCAATTTGCATCACCACACAAAACTATGCTCCAAACGCAGCGTTTTACTAGTTTCTTCCTTAAACTTAAGTCCAGTTTGCTGGAGAAACGTCTTCTCCTTGTTGAATGCTGCTTTTACCGTTGCAATCCTGAACGTAATTTCGCGTGAACATCTTGCATCATTTGCTATCATGCTACCCAAATAATTAAATATTCTACACTCTGCAGTTGTTTTTGATCTATCATAATCCGTACCGGGGATGGTTTCTCTGACATACTATTTGGGTGTCTTAAATTCATTGTTCTAAGGTAACCATATAATTTTTCTGGTACTTAATCTATTTAACGACGCTCTTTTATCTACATAGGTTACGTTACGAAATTACATAATATTTATGAACGTTGAATTCGAAGTGTGAGTAAAGACAGAGTCGCTGTCTTCACAAAGAAAGCTGCTACACCGATATTTGACAAGAGGAGCTGAGGAAAATCTAGGTAAAGTAATTCTGTTTGTATAAATTACTTCCCCATCGCGATTCGACTACTTAAACAAACTATAGAATGATACGGAACCCTTGCGATGAAATGTCGAACAATTTTACAGACAACTGACCCTGAAGCCGACGTACACTAGTCAACACAGCCGCCCTGCCTTTTACCTTGCGAGACTAAGGAAAGACAAGAAATATTTCAGGATACCAGCCAATGTTCGAGCTGAGATTTAAACCGGGGGGGGGGGGGGGGGGCACGAGAGACCCCCGAACATGAAGCTGGAATGCTATGTGTCACACGACGATGCCCGTTGTAATATTCTACAACAAGTTACCTGAACATCGGGAAGTTACGGTAAAGAAAAATTCACCAATATTCACCACACTTGATATGAGTGCTCTATACCGTAAGGATCTGCCGACGGGTTCAACGCAAGTCTTAATTTCACAGCGTTAAGGAATTAAGACAATGTATAAACCATGACCAGATTCTACACAACATTAATACTACCGTTCCGTGCGCTGAGGGGCGTCACTCACCCCTCCCTACACAACTGTCTCTCTACCTGCAACCAACTTACGTACAAACCGTTGGCTGTTGACGCACTTTATGCCAAAACACCTACCAGGCGTTAGTATGGAAATTAGTTTGCGAAGGAGATGTGACACGCTGACAGGACTGATCACGTTACTGCATAGTGACTGACAATAAAATTGCGGGACTGCGAGATCATGTATCTCGAATGACCTTATCATCAGTAGGTAAGAGTGTGCAATAATTAGCTAAGAACAGGGGCAGAATAAACTTCACCATAAATGACAATTCTTTGAACATACAGTACTTTATAAACCATTTTGGGTTTTTTAAGGTATAAGGAAACTATACATATGCATATACACAGGTCGGCAAGACACAGAGAAACACATAATCTTGCTTCACATTTCTTCATATTTCTCCTACATTCATTTATGCTGAATAATAAACTTTACAGAAATTAATCCTTCTCAATAAACACGTAAATAAATACTTCAGCCACCTGCTGAACAAGTTCCCCGACAATACGAAACCCAAAGTCTCACCAGGATTTTCACAAAATTCCACAACTGGACCATTTACAGTCTACAAAGCCACATCCAAATTCTTTAAGATCAAATTCCCTTATTCCACCTCTAACGACCTGTCTGGCAAGTGGTACTTCTCTGACCCACGGGACGTTATACTGTAAAGTAACTTTCCCACTTTCTAGGTCTCTAAACAAAACGAACAGAAGTTATAATCGCCTTGGGTAAAGAATAATCCTGCCAATTATGGGACGAAGTTTCCAACAGAAACAAAACCAAATCAGCTTTGTGTTACACCGTTGACGCGGGGTAGTGTTGACGGCCGTAGTATAGGTAATGTCTGTGGTGGTGATAATGGTATCATAACAAGGCAATTATGTCGCTACTCTGGTGACGTATACGATCAGAGCCTGTTGTGATTGGTTTGAGGATGTTGGTTGTTACAGTGACCACAGCTGCAGTTACTGCATAGAAACGTTTGGGGATGACATTGGTAGTGGTGGTGGTGGTGAAACTGGCGGCCAATCATGAGGTTTACGTAAGCAAGGGTGGTGACTGTGGTAATGGTTAGAATAGTGCAGTCAGCTAGGAAATGACAGGAGTCTGAATGTGCTTGGTAAGATTGGTTCTCTGAACGGGCGGTTCGGTTTCTTTAACCCTATAAAGACGAAGCGTATCTGTTTTATATAAGGATTCAGTGCGCACCGCGCTGTAAACACTCTCCACTTCGGTTACAAAAACCAGTCTCTTAATGTTTTATAAGGCAAAAGTTGCTGTTTGTTCTGAGATCCGTACAAAACACATAAACGCAATGTGGGCACCACGTAGAATTTTTAATGTTAAACCTGGCGGTACGTAAAGTTACCTCTAGGCTTTAAAAGGTTAAGTGACAGAACAAGAATTCGGGACACTTACGTAACCCATTCAATATTTCGCACTCGATGGTTCATTATCAAAATAACACTACCACTATCGATTCTTATTAGCGTTAGACACATGAACTCAATTTAAACGTCAAGTGAGATCGGATAGTGCAAATACGATCAAGACTTTCCACGCATGTGTTATAAAGGAATCGGGTAAAAAGAAACAATGGGGCAGAGAAAGATATATACATTAGGATACTAAGACGATATATTTTGTCTGGGTCATGTCCGACGCGGGCTTAATGTAAATGACTACATTTTATGTGGGTTACCGGGCACCATGACATTGAGCGTCCTCTGGCTGCGGACGATAGATACGGCTTCTACATATAGGTAATAGCTGTAAATACGTTACTGGTAGCGCTCGACAAATACAAAGTAGCTTACGCGATGTGCAGATTGCATACCACATGCGGCATCAGGTATGTAGAGCAATTAGCCAGATGTTTGAGTGGGAAGTAACATTTACAACAAAATTCTGATCTACGAAATCATATAGACCACACGGCAGGCACGTGACAGTACACGACATTTTACAAACAAATTGGTACATAGAATACATGCATTAGACTGGATTAATATTCGGCCCACTCATATGACTGGCATGTCGATAATAAGATAACTGAAGAGCAATATGATTTTTTTAATTTAAATTATAGATGGTTCTGTTATACACACGGTTATGAACGCATAACACCAAGTTCCTGAGCAACAAAGCTCCTTTATTCTTTAAATCGTAGCGGTTACTTTAAGTACAGCCACGTTAAAACGTTCAAAAATTCTAACTTCTGCCCACAAGTTGCATATCTTGTACGGATTATGTTCCTACACGACATTAATAGGTTTTCATAACCGAGAAGGTGTGTGTTTACTGTGCGATGCGAACTGAATCTTTATACCCAGTTCAGTTTGACATTAAGCTGTAAGGGGTTCACCGTTCATTTCCTGTCACAGAGTACTACACTTATAAATTCCACCTAACCTATACTGCTAGTACAATCACACTTACACCGAAATGTTCGCGCATCGTATCCGCTTAGATAACGATCATTAAAAGTATAAACACACATTAAGAAGTGGCGTCCGGTCCGATTACAAGATCACGATTACAAGAACTCAGACCACTGTTTTACGGAATCTGTCGAAAACATTCCAAGACGGTTCTTCTTGAACTGTTTTAATACATGAAGCTGAAATGGCCACAATCGTTGCAAACGTCCGGAACCACTCACCCAAAGACAAAGCGTCACATTCCAGAAGACCTGAATCCTCAACCGCAGCACTTTGAGAACCTCAAATTTCGTAATAAAAGACCATGAAATAAACGGATGCAAAAAACGGCGAAGACATCTGAAGAGACCGCTGGACAAATAAGTCTTGGATGGCACTGGTGACACAGTTCCCTGTGAACTTTACACGACAGCGATGACGCGTATCACAGACTGCAAAAAGCAAAATATAATCGAGGACATGTTCAAAAACAGAATACGGCAACGTCAGAATAAAACCACTGAGGAAGAGACTAAAGAACTAGCCGAACAATTAATATCTTAGTTATGGACCTGTGAATTCAGTGTTCAATACCGACAATAACAAATCCGCCATCAGACAGGCTCCCAAACGTCGTAATCCACAATTTCAGGCTTCCACCGCGACCTTGATGAGATATGCGCTCTTCTGGGGTATTACGCAGCGTCGAGTGGTAATTCTTTACCGACGTTTCGGTACAACGTATCGGCCCCATGCTCAAGGGTCAAGAAGTCCCTTAACCCTTGAAGATGAGACCGATACGTTGTCCGGACACGTCGGTAAAGGACTGCCACTCGACGCTGCGTAACACCCCAGCAGAGCGCGGTTCTCATTGTAATCTAGCTCAAGGCCGTACAAAGCACTGCACAGCTTTCCATCCTTTGTAGCGACTTCTTTGGAAAAGGCGCCCCCGTAATGATATGTCACACGATTCCAGCCAACCAAGAAGGGCCACTTTCAGTTCCAGCAGTCTATGTGTCGGTTCGTCTCGCAACTTAGTGTTTCTCTAGTTGCAGCTTCACTGCATTAATGTTACAGCATTTGTAAAGCCAATTTATAATGGCAGACGTAGTACCAAAGAGGCAAGTGTTAAAATAAACAGGACAGACACACGGCTTTTAGAGATCTCCGTTGTATCGGACACAGAAACGGGTGTTACTCAGCCACTTTGAGAATTTGCCAAAGGCACTGCCAAAGCCTGTGCTGACAGAACTGTGGAAAGAATTCCAAGTAAAGCTGATGTCGCGACGTCTCTCTCTCTCTCTCTCTCTCTGCACAAGAACTGGCCCTCAAACATGGCGATGACTACAGACCACCAAAACATTGCTCATGCTGCAGGACATGTCCTTGTATAATTTCCCCGCCACATTTAATCCTCTCTTGGTTTCAAATGATGTGTTCGTTATCCTGTTTTACACACATACAATCATGCTTTTCCTCCAAAGCAAAGTACAGTATTTCAGGACGGGACTTGAGATCCAGAGGGAATAAATAAATAAATAAATAAATAAATAAAGGATTACAGTAAACTCACAATCCCGTAACTGCGTCTGTAAAGGTAAAGCAGTCCCATTACAGGTCTGGGCAGGCCCACAGGGTTCCAGGAGGTCGAGGCTCCCAGATTTCTAGATAATCGGAACTTGAAGGTGGTAGGTTGTCAGCCATACGCACCGGCCGCGTTTACCCCCCAGGAAATATTCCTGGTACTCATTTCTGTTAGAGGCTGAGTCGACGCCAGGGCCATAGTGCGACCGAAGGATTATGCCAATGAAAAAATCCACTGACACCATCGGGAATCGAACCCGCGCACTTCCAGTTTGTAGCGCAGTGCCTCAACCAACTGCGCCACCGCGTGCCCCTAACTGCATCTGCACCTCCGTAATTTTTTTCTTCATTTTGCGTTATTCACAATAAACGTACTGTCTTATATAAAGTAAAAGACCCAAAGTCCTAACTTTCTAAAGACCCCTAAACTAATTACTCAACAAACATTGATCTTCCTTTTTAAGTCACCTGCATACTTCAAAGACTAGGATGCCAATGACAAATCTGTGCAAATTTTTTTAAACCGACGCACGTTTATAGAAACAAATGAAGCAATGAAGACTTATTTTCGAAATTCCCGCTATGTACCTTTATATTTGTTATAAATACTGCACCGGAACAACACACGCAACGCACGAACGAACATTTCATCAGACTACCAGTTCATCTGGAGCTCAGCACTTCCGCTTACCCTCTGAAATCTTTCCATAAGCTGAGCTACCGGGTGTACAAACAGTCATGAATGTTACTGAACTCCTACCGGGTCCTGTTAGTTATTTGGTTCTGCTCGGCGTTTCTATAAAACAAACTTTACGCAAATTTTTTGAGTAACAATCTCTATTGTTACGCGCGTTGCTACAAGTCGCGAAACGCGCCTATGAGTTCCGTCACGCCTGCCTGCCTGCCTGTCTGTTCGCATGTATCAGCTCGGCTCCCGTTCGTCGCTATTTTCGTAGAATTTGAAATTGAGGACTTGTGTGCACATATGATGAGAAAACACAAATGTGGTTAAAATCCGGACTAAAATATCGGGCACTTTACATGACGACCAAAGTACGCCGTTGCTGGCGACATAAATTGTCAATAAAATTGCTTTATTAGTATGAAATGGCACCACGCTGTGAGAATAGCCATGGAGGTGTGTAAGCGTCACGAAATGTTTTCAGCTCAACAACAATACTGAACGGACAGAATCCATTCCATGTCCTCCCATTCTAATTTCCTTGATATCGATTTTAATATTATCGTTGCACCCACTCCTAGACTTTACAAGTGGTATCTTTCCTTAAAATTTCCCGACCAAAGCCCTTATGCATTAACGTCCTCTCCCAGTCGTGTTACAGGCTCTGCCTATGTTCTGCTGCTAGACTGATCACACGAATAAATTTAGCGACAAGTTACAAAGCTCCTCTTTGTGCTTCTCTATCCTCCTGTTACCTCATCTCTCTCAGTTTCTTACGCTGGTGCAGGTAATGAATTTATTTGTCATTTGTTTTCGAAAGTTTAACTATGCCACGTGATTTAATCTGAAAACCTGTGGGCTGCGTTTTAAACGTCTATGGTCACAGCATCAAGAGCACTCATCAGTTTCGTTTAAATTTCATCTACAACAGTCGCCAATATTTTTGCAACAAAATGATGCAAATTTGAAAAAAAAACACATGTCGGTGTAATATATCACGTTGTTTCTTTCAGTTCCACAGGCGAATCAAATATCAAGAGCACAGTAAAAGCAGTACCTGTCAGTCTGAAAAGGAGACTGACAAACAAGGGGATGCTGGCTGGTTTAAAGGCACCAAACACAGGCTTACCACAAATATGATTGCCCCATGGTTGATGTTGGTAGCGATAGACGTCACATTGGCAAATCAGGTGAGTGGTATACCTTTGATGCAAATTTGTCCAACTATTTCCCACTGGAGAACGGCAGATCTTCCTGACCTTTCAGTTATTCTCTTTGAACACTTCACTTTTTTCCTATAGTCACTTTATCCTTCTTTCTTCTGTTTCCTTCCTCCGAGCCAACCAAACTCCTTCCACAGTGTTTTCCTTTCGTCTGTCAGGATATCAAATAACTCGCAAGCCGAATTCAGTCCGCCCTAGCACTCTTCTAAACTCAACCCCTTTCTTCCCTTTCCATAGAATTTTTGATGGGCTTATTCATCAATCTACCCGCTTTCACCACTATCGTTTCAGCATAACTTCTGTATTGGACAATCGAAAGATAACAGCCATTATATAACCCCTCTCTCAAAGGGCTCTCTTTCTTTCCCTTTAGATGAATACAATTGTGATGCCTTTATTCATCAGTCTATGGTCTACCGATTTTGTGCGATATGTTCATTTGGGAAAAGTTCTGAAAAGTAATTTACTAAACTCTACGAAGAAATTCGTTAAATTCTACCCAAATCTATTCTGATAATTTTATCATGTATTGAGATTACTAAACATATTTTACAATGCACAACCTTTCTTCAAAGTGAGGCGCATACTTAAATAAAATTATAGCTCATCTGTCGAAGATTCAGCCCAACTAAATACAGTGGCATTTCTTTTCATACCCAACAGACCACGTACTGGAGGAATAAAACTTTTCTCTCGTATTATTACTTTAACATTGCTGTTCACTGATATTTGTTGTTTCCGCCCTCTTTTTAAGTCGTCAACGATCTCTTTCAACGTAGGACCTTTCGTAACGCGATGCCGTACTGATGCTGTACAATTCAATAGCCATATAAATGCTGAAGTTCAATTATGTATATAACAAAACAAAGGTCCTCTTCTTATGAGAAATTTCCAAATTCTCTCACTCTTACATATTTCGATTTAGCAACATCAAAATAAAAACCTTTTTTTATATTGAACATTTCTGGACTATAGATCAGACGCACAAACCTCAGCGAACTATTTCCATTATTAATATAAGCTAATCACTTCCTGAGAATGTGCTGTTGACTGTACTGCCTTCTTTTTGGAGGCGTGAACTCTCCGCGG
>BLKM01000816.1:587935-667935 GCA_013340265.1 Coptotermes formosanus
GAACTTTTTGTTATCGTTACACTGAGGTTGCACTTTATAGTTGAGTGAGAATGTGCTGTTGTCTGTGTACTGGAGGCGTGAACTCTCCGCGGTCCCGGCCTGCGAGCCTGCAGGCCGGGACCGCGGAGAGTTCACGCCTCCAGTACACAGTCAACAGCACATTCTCACTCAACTATAAAGTGCAACCTCAGTGTAACGATAACAAAAAGTTCTCCCTGAAGATGACCCAGCAAGGTCGAAACATGTAGGGGTGTGTTATGATTTATGATAAAACTCTCTTTGTGCATTTGTTGGTGATTAGTGTTTTTGTATAATATAGTGCACGGACATGGAACACATTAAATTTAATCACTTCGTGTTGAACGCTTATAATTCCGTCTGCATGCAAAACTAATTCCAGACTAAAAATATTGAGGTAATTTGCATTTCAAAATGAATTAAATAGCCGCAAATTTGCTCGCGCTTCCACAAATTTAACAGATCAGCGTGTTTCACGCTGGAAAATGCCAGATGTGTACGGCAAGACAATCCTTTCCAGAAATTAGACGTCGTTTCAAGCAAAATGTCATTCACAACGGACAACCTTTCAGATACTGAGGGAAGACAACTTATACGAATTCGCACACGGTGGAAGGGCAGAGATTCTGTCCACCATTTTACATGAGACAGGAGGTTTTATGGGCCCAACATTTTATTTTGCCTCAAAGCTGTCGTAAACATTAATGATGGGCCCTGAGGGAAATTCGAGACTGCTGAAACTGTCAAAAACAGGGAGACACTGAGCACAGAAATCTGGTTTATGCAACAGTTTGAAATAACTGCAATATCCCATACATCAAACACAAGACATAATCTGTATAGACCTAAGTGAAATTACGTGCAATTTACATTTGATTCCACAACCATATAATGACCGCAGTATAGTTTTCATAAAACAAATAAATTCCTCCGATAAGGGGCACAGCACTTTTCATACAAGTGGTTACGCGGTTTATAAATTACCCCAACTATAAACTTTTTCGATCAGACGCAAAGCAATTAATGTCCCAACAAAGGAAAGTATTGAGTGGGCCACTAATCACGAACACACAGACCTGGCGAAGCATTCGACTAAAGACAACTTAGTTCACAGTCTGATTAACTTCGATTCTCACAAAATATACTACAGCATGTTATACGCAGCTGATCTCCGATTTTCTGTAAGTACAGTAAAATGCACGCAATGTGGGCCCTGGCATCATAACGTCCTGACGACACTGTTGCTTCTCGTCGCGCTGACATACGTAATGTAACCAATTAACGCAAACGGAACACATTTACTCCACAGACTTTCACAAATTTCAAATTTGATCAGTTTTTCCACATAAAGCACGGTAGACAATTTGTCTAGCGTGGATGAATGCTGTGAAGCGGACTTTTGCAGCGTGTGCGTAAAAAGACTTACTACGTTTTATACCAATAATGTTCCAGCTCGCAGTGTAAGAATTCTCGCCGACGATGATGGTGACCGCCACCGAAACATGTCGGAGCTGAAACGATTCTGTAACAACTTTCCTTATGCATTAAATGGTGTATTACCGTTGGTAACTTTCTAGACTATAACTCAATAAAAATGCACGGTGCAAACAACGATGTGAAATTTACAAAAACCAATGTTAAATGCAGAACTCATTCAAATCCCAAGAAGAAGGGGAGCAGGGGACGTTAAATGCATGGAACTAACGCTTAAAATGATCAACTCTTATTTAAAAAACTTTAAACGTGTATTTGAGTGATCTCATTCTAGTTTCAGTGACAATAAATTTAAGAACCGAGTTTTCACAGCGCTGTTGCTGGAGACGGCACTATTTAACTTCCACCCTGACACACGCTAAACCCCTAGACAAGCCTGGAACACACATTTTACATTCAGTACTCTAAATAAGACAGGATTTTCGAGATAACTAAACAAAACAAAGCTAATATGCTACAATCGTTGCGCTACGTTTACATTTCCTAACTCATTTTGTTTTACGTTTGAATTTGCAAATACCACGGGGTGAGTTGCACCTTACTAACGGTACTCGCCGTTTTTCAGGCATTTCCTATCTTTCAGTCACAATGGACCACACATTTGCTGCCAACTAACATACCCATTATACGCCATTAATAATTTCACAGTGACCTCAAATAAAATCATACATTTGTCCTTAAAAGGATTATAGTTTCAACCTGCACATATTTAACATCACATTTCCAGTAATATACATTAATAATAAACACATTCACATGGGGGCAGTGGCCATCACTTCGCTGCGCAGTATTTTGCGGTGAGAAAGGTATGTATTAAAGTTATGTATGAAAGTTATCTCCCTAAAAGAGGTCGAGTGCAACTGTGGTTGATTTATTCGATACAGCTTCATTGTATGCCTCAGAATTCGCTAACGACTGATTCTAGGGCAGAGAGTACTGGCGTGTTTCGTTTCAGTTAGGAATAATAACATTTGATTCACGTCTCATCCAGCGGACGGTATCATGACCAGGAGAGAGGTGAAGCACCGTCGTTCTAATTAGCCCGGCCTCTGGTGAATGTGTGAACAAATATGGCAATTGCAGTAGAGTGGCATAATGACTGGTCACCTGAACGAACACCGTGATCAATATGATGTCAGGCTTGAAAACTGCAGAGTCTAAAAGCAAAGTTTGCAGTTCGCACAGGCATCCTAACAGAAAACTGACAACATTGTATACAAAACCCCCATAGAAATCATCAAAATTTATAAACTTGTAAAAAAATGCGTAGCCCATGTTGGGTGCACAGAAAGTCGTAATGCAATAACATAACCTCATACGTGCGTGCGTGCGTCCGCGTTCCCTGTGTGCGTAAATGAAATTACCAATTAACAGGATTAATTTTAGGTTCTTCCATTCCTGTTAAAGTGTTTTACAATTCAATTATTCGTCCTGGCACTGACACAAAAACTACTGTTATATAACCCGCCTACCAGTACATAAATTGCTACAGTGAGTTACTTAGACAGGCGTAATTACTCGAGCATATTGAAGTGGAAGACTCCTTACAATGTAATTTTGGTATAACATGCAAGAAGAACAGTTTAGAAGTACGTGTTTTATGTACCTCAAAAACATGTAATGAAAAGGTACTCACATAATTTGCTTCCTTGAGTCTTCACAGCCTTCACAGTGCCGCATGAATTTCCCTACACCTACTTTATTCAAATACGCTAAATAATTAGACACTTATGTGACTAACACGTTACTTGTCTCCTCACAATTAATGACTAGTTATAAATAATAACTTGGTAAGAACAAATGTTCGGACAAATTTTAATAAAAATGACAAACATTTTTAAGAAGTGTTACTTTTTATTTCTAAGTTTCGGAAGTTATTCCAGTGTTTCACACGCAAAGAAAACTGTGAGATACGAGAAAGTGGAGCTTACGGTTTGAATTCCCGCAGAAACTCCCAGTAAAGCGAATGGAATAATTCACTTTAACATAAACATAACGACATATTGACATTAATTTGTTCGAAAAATATCATTAGCCCTTTAAAGACGAAGCGTATCTATTTTATATAAGGACTCAGTGCGTACCGCGCTGTAAACACTCTCCACTTCGGTTATAAAAACCAATCTCTTAATGTTTTATAAGGCAAAAGTTGCTGTTTGTTCTGAGATCCGTACAAAACACATAAACGCAATGTGGGCACCACGTAGAATTTTTTAATGTTAAACCTGGTGGTATGTAAAGTTACCGCTAGGCTTTACGATGTTAAAGTACGATTCCATATGTAGGATTTTCACTTAAATATTTTAATAATATCTTGCATGAAACTCAGGACAAATATTTATCCATATCCTTCACTGTGAATCTCAGAACTCTGCTTAGAATGGCTAACCTATGTCTTCAAGGAAGATTTTACATAACGCCTTTTCATATTATTATTCCTTTCCAAGGTCCACCCCAGTAGACGTCCTGCAATGAGGGATGCAGGAAAATCCAAAACGGAATGTGAAATCTGATGAATGTACTCCTTTCTTACCACTGTGTCCTATTGTTTGTGAAGTGTCTGGCAGATGTCACCGCTAAAAAAAGGTAATATATTTATATGTACATATCTATACACATATATAAATATATTAATTTTCCCAGCAGCAATGACAATAAAAATAATATTAGTGGACACTTATAGAATAAAGCTTTACGTTTTACCGAGTATGGCCCAATCAATCGCCCGCTGGGCCGAGAGAGTTCTGCGGACCGCCAGTTGATAAACACTGGCCCAGAAAAAATGTGAAGCTGCACGATAAATCTGAACCAAAACATTGCGACAGGGACTCGACATGGCCACCTCCCACATGCAAATCAGACACCCTACTGCTTCAGAAAGCTTTCTGGGCGATTCAGTCTAGTTGTTATACGTATACTGCATTATTTCTATAGGCCTACAGGGGGTTTGTTTTCCTGCTTGACGGGTAAACGTCGGCCCGACGCTTAACTGAGGTCTCATTAGTCCTTCTAGAGGTCATCATCACTGCGATCGTTTGTCTAGCTCATCGACTGTTAAAACTCTCCGGGATGCGACGTAAGACGCAACGCTTGCAGAGCGTCGGGCTAATAGTTGGGCCGGCGCTTATCGGTCAAGCAGGAGAAAAAACACCCTATATTTTAAGAAAAAAGAACTTCAGGCTGACGGGAGTGCAATTCAGGACCGGTTTAAGACACTTCTGGGACCAATTCAAAATAAAATTTGACCGCCCTACCTAGGGTCATCCTAAACTAACAATGCAGTTAGAGCACAGACAAAAATATGTTTGATACCAAATCTGAAATACGAGTGACATTTTCTGGACCCTCGAAATGGTGGAGCCCCATGCAGCCACACAGAACAGTAGACTGGTCTTGGTCCCGTACATAAAATATTCCGTTACTTCTTTTCCAAATTAATAACGTTCAGAAATCAATGTTAGGTTCTGCAATAAAGTTTCCTTTAGTGACCCTTGAACACAGAACCAATTAATTTGAAACAAACTTCCAATTTTGATATTCACACTTTACACGTCAGCATGCCATGCGGTATAATAGAACTAGTTTCGAAAGCAAACCAACGGGTCACACACACACACACACACACACACACACATATATATAGCTTATTCACGCTATTTTCAAACAGCAAATATCAATTTAATATACACAGAAATGAAAACATATAATAATTACGGTACTTTGAACTTTGGATAGATCGCATGCTGCCCCGTGAGTTCATAACTGCAACAGTCGCATTTCGACTTGGAAATGTGGGTTTATACAAGCAGGCGCAGAGTGACGGCGACTTAAAGCAACTGAGTTCGTATAAATTAAACCAAAGAAAGAAAACGCATTGCGTACAGGACTACTACGATTACCGCCTTCAAGCAGATTATAAAGGAGTGTACGGGAACCTGGCCTTCTATGTCTCCCCCAGTTCGCCTGTACCAAAATGCAAATCATAATGCAATGCCGGATACGCTGCGTGGTATGTGACAATTCAATGGAAGCACTTTAAACCTTTATCCCGCTAATGTGGAATATATGGTGAGCTGCTAATAATGCCAGCACCGCTAATCTGTAATATTTGGTGACCTACATTTGGCAACGCTGAAAGGAGCCGCTATGTCTCTCTCTCTCCCTCCCTCTCTGCACAGTGTCTCAACACTGAATCAATCGTGAAAGACGTCCTATGTCATATCTCTGTGCACACACTTACTCGGCTACCAAGTAGGCCCTTAAGGGCCTTGTTGGTATACATTGGTATAGTTAGTATACGTAGTTAGTATACATTAGCAGGATAAAGGTTAAACCTTGCACCGGATTATCTGAAAGTAAGAGCAATGGAAGTTTCGGGGAATATCTATTCAGCTACTGGATGTAAAATGTCCACGAATTTATTCATAGGCAGCTCTTACACTGCATTGTAGAAGGATTTGTTTTCGTTTATCTTGAATAATAATGAAGACGGTATTTTAGAAAGAAATAGCACGACATTAAGCGAACTTTTAAAATGCGCTCTTTAAACGTGTTCTTTATGGTAACTGGTCAACCATGTTTTAAACATTTGTCAGTGCCTAAGGTTACTTGTGGTTATCGCACAGACTAAAGCAGTATTTCACAGCAGTCCATGGTTTGAACAAAATAAGACCAGACGGTGTTCCTACAGGACACAGCGGGCTACTTGCAGCCCACTATCACAATCGCCAACAGTAAGGCAATCGAGAACACTATCCGCACATCCAGTACGCATTCGAAAGGCTATTACCGATTACGACTCGCCATCTCCTTCTAGCTCTGCATCATATTTTTAGATAGTATAAATCGAATTTTAAATAGGTGTCAATAGCCAGGCTATAAATATACTTTCTGTAAAGCAGCGGTGTATTCGCATATTTGCAGAGGAACCCAATGTGAAATTTATGACCTTTATTCCACCACACAATTCCTGCGACCAATGTATGATTTGTTGTGTCCATACGGATTGTGGTATAGTCTATTTTATTTAGAATCTGAGTAAGTTATATGCTACAGGGTACGAATGGGGATTATACTATGGAAGGTGTGAGTACTTATTTGTACAGAAGTCAATTCCTGAATACCAGTTAATCTATATAGGACAGTCATACTTCAAACGACGCTTTATCATGGCCATATTTTTCCATCTGCTGCGCAACATTTTACTACATTTCATATTATTTTACATACATAATGTTAAAATATTAGACTACATATGAAAAATTAGTGATTTTCAAAAACTCCATGGCTCTTCTCAATTCGTACCCCATGCCTTCAGTGTATTTGGCATTAGTACATAATTTTAAAATCATATTACTTAACTCAACTACCATCCATACAAATTCGAGCCGTTGAAACTCTGAATCGGTTAAACAATTCTGCAAATGCCTTTAACAAAACATTAAGTACCATTTTAAACTAAAAAAGTATTCGGAATCCAACAAGGTGCTACGGAAAATAAACAAATGAAGTCATAATTCAGAAATGGTAATTGAATTTTAAAATTTTCAGTTCTTACTGCAGTACATACTATGTACTGCACAATATGGTAACACAGATATGAAAAATGGCAACGCGTGTATTTGAGAAGAACCTGTATAAAGGACATACGTTTCCTTCATGAATTTGGACAGAACACAGACTTTACCATGAAATCCGAAACGATCTTCAACAAATAAATCAAAACTTACAGTACTGAGAATAATGAAGGGATTATTTTTAAGGGTTGGACAGGCAAAACTGCGTAATAAAAACGTTTCACAACGTAATCCCCCCAGACAAATATCATTAAGGCAAACAGTTCAAGTTGCATGAGATGTGCGGGACAAGAGGTATGCATGGAGGAAAAGAAGGGGGTTTGGGTGTGGATAACTGTTAACAACGAGGCTACTTGGAGGACTAGACATAGATGGGAGAACAATATTAAAATGTACTTCAAAGAAATAGGATTCGGCGTTTGTGGATTGGATTCGTCTGTCTCTGAGTATGGCTTTTGTGACCACGGTAATGGACACAGAAATAGGATTGGACGGTTGTGGATTGGACTCGTCTGTCTCTGAGTATAGCTTTTGTGATCACGGTAATGGACACAGAAATAGGATTGGACGGTTGTGGATTGGACTCGTCTGTCTCTGAGTATAGCTTTTGTGATCACGGTAATGGACACAGAAATAGGATTGGACGGTTGTGGATTGGACTCGTCTGTCTCTGAGTATAGCTTTTGTGATCACGGTAATGGACACAGAAATAGGATTGGACGGTTGTGGATTGGACTCGTCTGTCTCTGAGTATAGCTTTTGTGATCACGGTAATGGACACAGAAATAGGATTGGACGGTTGTGGATTGGACTCGTCTGTCTCTGAGTATAGCTTTTGTGATCACGGTAATGGACACAGAAATAGGATTGGACGGTTGTGGATTGGACTCGTCTGTCTCTGAGTATAGCTTTTGTGATCACGGTAATGGACACAGAAATAGGATTGGACGGTTGTGGATTGGACTCGTCTGTCTCTGAGTATAGCTTTTGTGATCACGGTAATGGACACAGAAATAGGATTGGACGGTTGTGGATTGGACTCGTCTGTCTCTGAGTATGGCTTTTGTGATCACGGTAATGGACCGTGTTCCACAAAATGCGGGGAATTTGACTACCTGTGGAACCGTCACCTCCTAAAGGTGGGCTCTGTTCCATGGAGTCGGCCAGTTATACGTAGTTTCTCACTTAATATTTTCACGCTATCATCACTCTTACACTAAACACGGATTTAAACCTCGTATCAATTTCGTGACCCTGAAATTTTCCCCTCCTCCTCCTTGGCCGCGTCTCATCCAGTTCAGAAAGTCTATTTCATCGGCAGCTCCGACCTTCTTTCTGTACTCAGGCTCATTTCATTCCCTGTCTAAGCCCAAGAGTTAAGTTCTCCCTGAAGCTCCCCCTTTTCCTTTCAATTCACTTTCACTAATGTAATGTGCTAAAGTCTCGTCATCTAATTCACTCTCCAGCTCTTGGTACGTATCACTGTCTCTCATCTTCCAACACAAACATCGGTCCTTTGCATAAAGTTCTGTAGCACATCTCCTACCTCCGTACGCTTCCTCGATTATCGCGACCAATACCAACTTAACAAAATTAACCACCACCAAAACTGTTGGAATGCATTTTAACACGCTGACTGGGACTGTGTCACATACAGAAGGGAAAGTAAAAAAATCTCATATTTTAACGTTAGTTGCCTTCTTTCGGATCAGACATTTTAACAAGCTATCAACATAACTAACTAACTAACTAACTACATGGAGCAGAGGCCTTCTTCAGAAGCTAACAGTTTCTCAGCTAGTCAATAAATTACCCGCATTTTATGGAACCCGGAGGTTCATTAACACATTCACAACATCCCCGCCACCTGTCCCTATACTGAGCCAGCTCAATCCAGTCCATGCCATATCCCATTTCCTGAAGATCCATTTAAATATTATCCTCCCATCTACGCCTGCATCTCCCAAGTGGTCGCCTCCCCTCAGGTCCCCCGCCAAAATCCTGTCTGCACCTCTCTTTTCCCCCATACGTGCTACATGCCCCGCCCACCCAATTCTTCTCGATTTGATTACCCAAATAATATTTGGTGATGAGTACCGATCATTTAAGTTCCTCGTTATGTAGTCTTCTCCACTCCCCTGTCACTTCGTCCCTCTTAGGCCCAAATATCCTCCTCAGCACCCTATTCTCGAACACCCTCAGTCTTTGTTCCTCCCTCAGTGTGAGAGACCAAGTTTCACACCCATACAAAACAACAGATAAAACTACAGTGCTATCAACGTAACATATTTTGAAATGCGACTCTCATCTGAATAATATTTAAATACTCTTCTACGTCTAAAAACAAATAAGTATTTGTAATAGGAAAACTAGCAGATCAGCCTGGAACGCGACAGAAACTGTTGCCATCTACTTGTGTGGCGAAGATTCCAGCTTCTTAGACCTAAAAACCTGTGTTAAATTATTTTTATTTGGAGCTACAAAACATGAATAAATCATAAACTGATATTAATAACTGTGTCCCGATTGCGTCGGCGTGTAACGGGCAGTATCCATAGGCCCCTCACGTTATTCAAACTGAGTTCTAAACATTGCTAAAAGCAGTCCTCCGCTGAATCCGTTCTTCTGCCTGTTGCATCCAGTTCACAGTCTCCCCAGTGTAATGTCTCTTGTTCAAATTAAGTTGCAAATATTCCGCAATACGTGTCCTGAGGCGCTAAACGTCCGAGATAGACGTCACTCTCAAATGGGCTAATACTTATTACCAACGCTGTCACAATGAGAAATGACGTTCTTAGGTATACTACAGACACGCAGGGTACAGCGGTATTCAGTTAAGATGTCGTGGATCAATTGATCATCACAAAATATTTCAAGGACCGATGATTGGGCTAGGCCCCTTCCCCCATATTATCGCGTGAGCTACTCCATATCTCTCGTGCCACAGCCGCAATTATGGCATTTTCATTGGTTGGTCTCCGTGTAGTCTGTGGGCGACCTGCATTCGCAAGTGCCTCAGGTATTAACGCTTCTTCTATCACAGGATGTGGGCCGGGATACCTGGACGGTCCGGGGATCGAATCCCGGTGGGGGCGAGATTTTCCGCAGCCGTCCAGACCGGCTCTGGGGCCCACCCAGCCTCCTATACAATGGGTACCGGGTTTCTTTCCCCGGGGGTAAAGCGGCCGGGGCGTTGGGCTAGCCACCCCATCCCCTCCTCGTGCCGAGGATCACGAAAGGGTAAAGCTATACCTCTACTCCCCCTCTTGGGCCCTAAGGGCCTGTTATAGGGTGAACCTTTACCTTACCTTATTATACGTAGTGCTGGAGTTGATTATTGTATGTTTTATTGTATGTCTATATGCTGCAATCGTCGAAGCACATTAGCGTTTGAATGACTTCAACCAGGATAAGGGAACGCGTATTCCTGCGCAGGGCATAGACACCGAGATTTAACGAACATTTCATAGTAGGCTATTTGCCCGTGTATTTGATGTTCACTCGATCGCAGCTGAGCCCTGATGTACACAGCGTGTCACGTGTACACCCAACAATGCACTTTATTGTGGCGACAACAACGCTGAGAAATACGCTACACCATTCAACATTGACGTGTATATCCAAAAGTATAGGTTCTATGACGTTATATAACATTTAAAACTCATTTTAAAAAGAAATTTCTCTTCGGCAGCTTGCAAGCGAATGACTTTCACATTGTATATAGAGCCTATACCTGCTCCCTTTCTTAGCTTCAAACTGATCTCATCAAAAGTGCTTCCGCTCATCTGTAAGATAAATGCGTCCCTTGTTGCTCCCTCCCTAGCCGCAAACTCCTACACTCTCCGTACCCTCCCAATTTAACTCACGCAGTCCCCCATCCCCCCAGTCTACCTACAGTTTCCTCTCTAACAGTAGCATATATTTCTGCGGGTTAACACACCTGTCATGCTTGTACTTCTACGTATAAGCCCGTATTTTATAACAATGAATATAATAATTAACCTTTTAAAGCCTAGCGGTAACTTTACGTACCACCAGGTTTAACATTCACAAATTCTACGTGGTGCCCACATTGCTTTTATGTGTTTTGTACGGATCTCAGAACAAACAGAAACTTTTGCCTTACAAAATATTAAGAGACTCGTTTTTATAACCGAAGTGGAAAGTGTTTACAGCGCGGTACGCACTGAGTCCTTATATAAAACAGATACGCTTCGTCTTTAAAGGGTTAATATCACTATGCGGTCACGTAAGTTACATTCATAAATCAGTTTTATAACCTTAATCACCAATCAGTGACTTTTAATTCTCAAAATTGCAGCAGCCCTACACTACTAGGCTACCCGCACAGCACCTAGACCGGCGCATCCACTGACTACACTTGTTGAGGCGTTTCTCAGTCTTCTTTGCCCCCTCCACGCAAATTTCGAGAAAGCAGGTTACCTGCCTCAAATGAAACCACGGGTTTTTCGTCCCATATTTTTAAATCATTCGATAGTACACAAAATATCTTAAAACATTAAAAATAACGAGAAACATAAATCCCAAGGAAACATAATATTCTGGCTGTACTGAAACCATCCGTTAACGAAAAGTAGCTACTTTCATCTTAAACTTATTAAACAAAGAGTCGGAAACGCACCCCTCGAACTGGACCTGCATATGGTCCAACACACCGCCAAATGCGCTGCTCTAGGTCTACTCGTTTTAATCTCAATTTAAGGATCTGCGTTTTAACATTTATACATGTACCTGATGATGTCTTGGCCGAGCCGAAACATGTAGTATATTGGCACAACCTTAGAGCAAACGACATAGTACGCAATATATATATATATATATATAAAGCTAAGAAGTCACAAATCGTCAGGTATTGATCAGATTCCAGCAGAATTGATTAAAGCAGGGGGTAGGATTATTCGGTCTGAAATCCATAAACTTATTATTTCTATTTGGAATAAGGAGGAATTGCCTGAGGAATGGAAGGAGTCAGTCATTGTGCCTATTTATAAGAAGGGTGATAAAACAGATTGCAGTAACTATCGAGGCATATCACTTTTGTCGACTACGTACAAAATTTTATCCAACATTCTTTTGTCAAGGTTAACTCCATATGCAGAGGAAATTATTGGGGATCATCAGTGTGGATTTCGACGTAACAGGTCAACTACTGATCATATATTAAGCATTCGTCAAATACTTGAGAGAAAATGGGAATACAATGAGGCAGTGCATCAGCTATTTATAGACTTCAAGAAAGCCTATGATTCAGTTAGGAGGGAGGTCTTGTATAATATTCTCATTGAGTTCGGTATCCCCATGAAACTAGTAAGGTTAATAAAAATGTGCCTAAGTGAAACGTATAGCAGAGTTCGGGTAGGCAAACACTTGTCTGACACGTTTCCTATTAAGAACGGCTTGAAACAAGGAGACGCTCTGTCGCCATTGCTTTTCAACTTTGCTTTAGAATATGCTATTAGGAGGGTTCAGGCAAACCAGGAGGGCTTGAAATTGAATGGTACACATCAGCTTCTGGTTTATGCTGATGATGTTAATATATTGGGTGGAAGCATACACAGTATAAAGAAAAATGCAGAAGATTTAATGATTGCTAGTAAGGAGATTGGTCTAGAAGTAAATGCTGGGAAAACTAAGTACATGGTCATGTCTCGAAATCAGAATGCAGGACACAATCACAACATAATTATAGATAATAAATCCTTTGAAAGGGTGGAAGAATTCAAACATTTGGGAGCAACCCTAACGAATCGAAACTCCTTTCATGAAGAAATTAAGAGCAGATTGAAGTCGGGGAATGCGTGCTATCATTCGGTGCAGAATCTTTTGTCTTCCAGGTTACTATTCAAAAACACAAAGATTAGGGTATACAGAACTATAATTTTACCTGTTGTTCTGTATGGATGTGAAACTTGGTCTCTCACACTGAGGGAGGAACAAAGACTGAGGGTGTTCGAGAATAGGGTGCTGAGGAGGATATTTGGGCCTAAGAGGGACGAGGCGACAGGGGAGTGGAGAAGACTACATAACGAGGAACTTAATGACCTGTACTCATCACCAAATATTATTCGGGTAATCAAATCGAGAAGACTGAGATGGGCGGGGCATGTGGCACGTATGGGGGAGGGGAGAGGTGCATACCGGATTTTGGTGGGAAGACCCGAGGGAAGGCGACCACTTGGCAGACCCAGGCGAAGATGGGAGGATAATAAGATGGATATACGGCAAGTGGGATGGGGGGGCATGAACTGGATTGAGCTGGCTCAGGATAGGGACAGGTGGCGGGCTCTTGTGAATGCGGTAATGAACCTTCGGGTTCCATAAAATGCGGGGAATTTCTCGACTAGCTGAGAAACTGTTAGCTTCTCAAGAAGGCCTCTGCTGCATGGAGTTATACATATATATATATATACTGTGGTGTGTCTGTGTTTATCACTACTGGCTACTCGTTTTAGTTTAAAAAAGACGAAATAACTAATTTTTGGGTATTCGTACTTACGCAAAAAGGATTTAAAAATTCGACATTGAATTGAAAATTATTTCTAGACATAATTAACTACATTTACAAATATTTAAAGACTGTCAACTTCTCTAGGTCTAATACAACGCACAGACACAAAGCACACTATATCACATAACATCCAGTACAGGGGCTATGAATATCGCGATGTGGTAACACCAGTAACAAGCCTGAGAATACAGGACACAGGATTCTATAATACACAACAGAAGACATATCCTGCTACATGGCGGATGCCTCTGCTGAAACGGGGACGTGGCAATGCGGTGGGATTCCCGTACGATTAAATATGAACTGTTCGTGTCATAGCTCAAACAAGAAAACGCTAAATTTGTCACTTTTAAACTTACTTTATGGCCGGTCCTCTTTTACCACTAAAGACATATAAATATTACTTAGAAGTATTTAATCGCCCTTAGGGCGTAAGAAATTAAGGACGAGAAAAAAGGCAGTCGAGGATGAAATTCTTTAAAACGAAAACATTAAAAGTAAAGGAACAGTGTAGAAAAATATGGCAGTATCCGTGTAAACACAGCTAAATTCGATTTATTATGCAGAACTACGTGTTTCGACCTATATCACGGTCGAAACATGTGGTGCTATACAATAAATAGGATTTAGTTGTGTTTACACAGATACGGATTAATTTTTCTACTATTAACAACACAACGGGATGGAAATATTTAAAATAGCGTAAGGTTTATAGGAACCTATACTACCAGCACTACAGCAGTACTGAAATACACAGCCTACAGTGGCAGGGAACACACCAAGCAAGCGTCGCCTTATTACGATCTCACGCGTACGCTTGTTACGAAAATACACCACCGTGTTGGTGGCGTAAAATTAGATATTCTGAATTGTTTCTCGCCAAGACACGGCTGCACATTCTTACTCCAGTGCCGTGTATACCCGTGAGATAATCAAACTAGCTGAGTTGGCTTCGTAATTCCAGAGACGATCGTTGAATCCCGACAAGCTTCTGATAGGAAACTGCTTCAAAATGACTACATGAACCCGCGGTAGAATATAACAAGATTCGTGCTTCCGCAATTATTTGATTCGAATTCCGTTCGCACTTGTTATCGAATCCTGAAGTGGTAATGCGCATAAATCAAAAACAGGTTCGCAAAATGAAATGTCTACATGTGTATAAACATGGCACGTGTGGATGCGTCTGTGTGTGTGTGTGTGTGGGGGGGGGGCGTGGGTGTAATTTAGATGTCCAACAAATATCAACGCCGTGTTAAAGCAGATTAACCTTTTAAAGCCTAGCGGTAATTTTAGATAGACCAGGTTTAACATTAAAAAATTCTACGTGGTGCCCACATTGCGTTTATGTGTTTTGTACGGATCTCAGAACAAACAGCAAGTTTTGCCTTATAAAACATTAAGACATTGGTTTTTATAACCGAAGTGGAGAGTGTTTACAGCGCGGTAAGCACTGAGTCCTTACATAAAACAGATACGCTTCGTCTTTAAAGGGTTAATACGTAAATATAACATCTCAAATATTATTAAAGCTTCCATTTCAAAATTTCTGAGATTCATACTCCCTTGACCACCATACAAACTACAGGACAACGCACAATACACGCGTGTTTTAACGTAATCCTATCAAACGCACATTTTTTTTCCTTAGCACCGCATTACTACATTTTACGAATTGTTTCGCAATTACTGCGAGTGTTGTACTCACAGTGGCTGCAAGAACCTCTGACGCGCAAAAAAAAGGAACGCATTCTTGTATCTAACAGAACACTATATCCCTGACTCTTAGCCATGATTAATTCCCGTGGTAGTAGCCTAAGGTGAGACGGAAGGGTGAAATTTACCAGTGACAGTAAAACATGGGCTCGTTGCGGACGGCACCAGAGCAAGTTTCATAATAATTACCGTAATAGGGTGGTTTTATATTAATTAAAATAATTACTATAATGTTACAAAGAGAGGTTCATACAGGAATTTGGTGGGGAGACCCGAGGGAAGGCGAACACTTGGGAGACCTAGGCGTAGATGGGAGAATAATATTAAAATGGATCTTCAAGACGTGGGATGGGGGCATGGACTGGATTGAGCTGGTTCAGGATAAGGACAGGTGGCGGGCTGTTGTGAGTGCGGTAATGAACCTCCGGATTTCATAAAATGCGGGCAATTTATTGACTAGCTGAGAAACTGTTAGCCCCTCAAGAAGGCCTCTGCTCCATGGAGTTAGTCAGTCAGTCAGTCAAGTTAGTCAAGTCAGTCACTCAGTAAGTCAGTCAGTCAGTCAGTCAGTTAGTTAGTTAGTTAGTTAGTTAGTTAGTTAGTTAATGTTACAATAATTATAGTAATCAGGTAGAACGGAGTAGTGTAGACACTTCAGGCTTCCGCCGCGGTGTAGCTGATACCTCCTCACCCCTGCGTTGTTACGCAGCCTAAGTCAGTGGGTAGGCTTGTCGACTTTTTTAAGACAGCTTATCGGTCCCATCTTCAACAGTCAAGCAGTCCAAGTTCATTGGACCGACAGGCTGTCCCAAAACGTCGGTAAAGAAACAAGCAGTCCTCGAAGAAATTTGATTGCTTGAAACTTGAATATAGGATCCACAAGCTGTCCCAAAACGTCGGTAACCAAGCAGTCTTTAAAGAATTTAGACTTGTCGAGCCTTGAAGATGGAACCCATAAGCTGTCCAAAAACGTCGGTAACCGAACAAGCAGTCGTCGAAAAATCTGGACTACTTGAACCTTGAAGATAGGGCCCAAAAGCTGTCCCAAATCGTGGGTAACTAAGCAGTCTTTAAAGAATTTAGACAACTCGAGCCTTGAAGATGGGACCCACAGGCTGTCCCGAAACGTCAGTAACAAACTGCCAGCTCGGTTGCGTAACAGCCCAGAAGAACGAAAGCCCAAACGAGTACCTGCTGTCCTCACTATTTTTCCTGAGGAACAAAGCAGATCCTTTCCCCTACACGTTATGATTTCACTTTTATCTTAATTACGGGAACATGGACAAAGTCGAAATAAATGAGTTATCCGAAATGTGACAGACCGTTGTCACACACCAACTGAATTGTTTTATTGCTCAGAGTAATTCGCAATTAACCCTTTAAAGACGAAGCGTGTGTTTTATATAAGGACTCAGTGCGTACCGCGCTGTAAACACTCTCCACTTCGGTTATAAAAACCAATCTCTTAATGTTTTATAAGGCAAAAGTTGCTGTTTGTTCTGAGATCAGTACAAAACACATAAACGCAATGTGGGCACCACGTAGAATTTTTTAATGTTAAACCTGGTCGTACGTAAAGTTACCGCTAGGCTTTAAAAGGTTAAGATACCTGATTATGCGTCCACTCTCATGTGAACACTGCATTCTCATGTTTCGTAACTAATAGGAGATGCTGAAATGCTGTTCCACTGTATACTTATACCAAAAATAAATTTAATACAAACCACACAGAAGAGACTCAGGACACTAAAACTTTCCGAACAACCGATTTTATTTAACAGTCTCCACTAAAACCTGCAGGACTGCCGGGCGTGAAACCGGATCAGATGCTTCTGCCATAATGCATGCTACAGGATCAACCTAAGGTCGTTACGGCTGCCTTCAGCCGTTTAATACTTAGCATTACGCTTGGTGCATAAATGTTGCACAGTTTCTCATTTTCTGACACCACTCAATCCTCTACAACAGCTGTAGTTTTGTTTCTCCCGTTTTAGATCCTCTACCCAAGCATTAGTAATGGTAAATGAACCCTAAAAGCCCCATTAAGACAGACACACTACCAGCAATGAAACCAAAACTGAAAGCTTTCCAGAATTTCGCCCTGCTCTTACCTCTTAGCTAGAGACTGACGCAGTGGACCCAGAGCCCCGTATTGTAGGCTGTACCGCACAGTTCTAATTCAGGATCCGGGTGCTTTGTAACAACAGAATCACTCCATTCCTATTTGCAATGTGCAAGTCCCATGTATAGGTCTCCTGCTCTTTACGATGTAGCCAGAGCAGCCCAGCCAGGAGAGAGTGACTTTCTATTAATGGGCCGGCCAGTGTTCGATAGCTGATATGGATGCTGGGAATTACACTCCCCACCTCTCATTTCCATTATTATTGGGTTCAAAAAAGCCCCCAATTCTGTTGGTGCTCCGTAACTTTCTCATTCAGCTAAAGGCATCGCCTCTACCACCACACAGTAAGGAATCACGATAACTTCGTCTTTAAACCTTTAAAGACGAAGCGTATCTGTTTTATATAAGGACTCAGTGCGTACCGCGCTGTAAACACTCCACTTCGGTTATAAAAACCAATCTCTTAATGTTTTATAAGGCAAAAGTTGCTGTTTGTTCTGAGATCCGTACAAAACACATAAACGCAATGTGGGCACCACGTAGAATTTTTTAATGTTAAAGCTGGTGGTATGTAAATTTACCGCAAGGCTCTAAAAGGTTACACTTGTTTTGCTTATAAAAGAGTAAAATACCGTCGTCATAACTAAAATATATGTATTATTTATTGCTGCAAAATGTTTCCACCGCAATGGATCTTCTTCGGGTTAAAAAACATAAACATTTTTATATAGGCCTGTGTTGTGTATGCTACACAATGTTATACAACACAACGGGATTAATGAGTTAAAATTACAAAATATTTTTTTTTTAAATATTTAAGAGGTGTCTTTCAGTACCACTGTGACATCAGCTGCAAGGATACAAAATCCACAAAACTGTATTCTCCCAACGCAGTAAGGTTTCCTTTACGCACATTTGCTCGGCTGGTGCACCGACAGAAATGTGCTAAACGTAGCTGAGAACTACTGAAGTTACCGTGAGGTCCTCCAGGCGAATATCGGAATAACATTTTAAAAACACACACGGGCTTTGTTCTTATAAATCATGTACACTAAACATTCACAGCCCCTTTTCTAACCCTCTTCTTCAGTATGCATCCTCTAAACTGAAAGTAACGCTATTAAATACTACACATTATGACATATACCTTTTTTTTCGCCATAGTACATTAAGTGTTGCGTTTGGAAAATTGATGTCTTCTTGCATTCCAAGCCGTATATACTGTTGAAAAATTCAGGGGTGTCCTAACTTCTAAATGGTAAATAACGAGATGTAAACTGACTGGCACGGCTTCACGCTTTACAGTATAATGGAAGTGACAGCGGCAGTTTCCTGTCCGAAACGAAACGAAACGAAACGGACGGACCTCAAGGGCAGACATGTTAATTACCAGCTTTCGTGGTGCCAGTAGTGTCTTCGACTGAGAGGATTCCACTCTTCTGCAGTGAAAAATCATCCAAGAATTACTGACACTATAAAAACCTCATGTGAGACCGTCCTTAACTCTAACGAGCAAAAAATTTGTTTTCGAAATTACTTAACTTTTTAAAGCCTAGCGGTAACTTTACATACGACCAGGTTTAACATTAAAAAATTCTACGTGGTGCCCACATTGTGTTTGTGTTTTGTACGGATCTCAGAACAAACAGCAACTTTTGCCTTATAAAACATTAAGAGATTGGTTTTTATCACCGAAGTGGAGAGTGTTTACAGCGCGGTACGCACAGAGTCCCTATATAAAACAGATACGCTTCGTCTTTAAAGAGTTAATCACTACAATAAACTCTGGCCCCTATCTTCGCATAATGACAAAACTTTTCTCTCGAGGAAACAGGAAGTTATACCCCTAATCCGTCGCCTAAAGCCATCCCTACGTAACGATGCGAATTTCAATGTTAATAAAAATACGATTTTATTCGGAACCACGAGGACATTTATTCAATCAGTCTCCCTCGTTTCACACAAAAACAGCCGATATATAGTACACTGTCTGCATTAGTATTGCGCGTCTGTTCGGAAAGGTCAGGGCGCTGGTACTATCCACATTTTACAAATGTCTTTCTACAACATTCACGCATTTGAGGTACATAATATTTGTTAACCGCATTTACTCCTCACGTTTTAGGAGAACTGCGTAACAGTTCACCGTTCCTCAAAATGATTTGTTTTATGGGGTTAAAAGACCGCCTTTACATGACGTCTATGCTGAATGTAACAAAGCACCAGGACATTTCGTTCTACCACATATGGAAAATGTATTACTTTCCCTCCGAAATTAAATCCTTTGAAGACAATGAGGTAACATTCAACGTTTCAGCTCATAACGTTAACAAATGTTACGACGTTCGAGTCACATCAGTTGTGGCGGCATGGCTAATCTCCCAGTTGGCTGCAACAGAAATGAAGTTGGTAGATAGCTGGATCACGTTCAATCGGGTCCGAAACCCGAACGTCACGCATTTTCGGGCATTAAAAGAGTGCCAGCGTCTACAGTGGCCATGATACGAACACGTAACCATCTCAACAGTGGTCGATCGAGCAATGTTTCGTATTAATTCATGGCGAAGTATAATTCTCCACCACAATCAACGTCTCGATACACTTAACCACCACTTTGTCACAATAGCCAGTACCAACAAAATCTCAAACAAGGGACCTCAGACATTAACACATGTCAGAAATAAAACAGGGCAGTGAAATGCCGCCGATTTGTTCACGTGCGATACAGTGCAATGCTAATGGCTTAGAAGACAGACATGCTAAACATATGAGACATTTTACTTTATATGGAAATGAACACCTAACATGGTTACTACTTTTAAATAAAAATATAACATAAAATAATATAAAATACAAATATACACTAAATGTACGGGACACTTTCCTCCGTCAGTACACAGAGTAACTCGCAGAGTAGCAACATCACCAGCAATACAGTACTGTGTTAAAGCCGCAGTGTAAGGAGACACGAGGTGTGTTACGTACAGAACCTTTACGAATGTACAAGAATTTTCCCATGTTTTATGCAATCACAGCCATACACAAACTTTACATAAGTTATAAAATGTACACATACAGAAGGTTTAATATATGTACAATGTGAGATTAGAATGAACGGTTAGCAACTAATACCGACAATAACTTAAATAAAATATGATTCCAGAACCAGCCGAATATTGATAATATGCTTCCTTCCGTTCCAAGAGCTGACGTCTTTATTACGAGCGGCTGTGCACAGACTCTGTGCAGCAACGTATATAACTCACGGCATATACGTACTACAAGATCTCAGAGGGAAAATCTGATGAAACAAAGAGCATTTGAAAGACTCAGATATAGATGTGAGGTTAGTATTAAAACTCACATACAAGAATGGGATCTGGTTGCATGGACGGAATTTATCTGTCTCAGGAGAGGCACTAATGACGAGTTCTTAGGAAACTCGGACTCAAAGACGTGTGCATTTCATTAAAGACGAAGCGTATCTGTTTTATATAAGGGCTCAGTGCGTACCGCGCTGTAAACACTCTCCACTTCGGTTATAAAAACCAGTCTCTTAATGTTTTATAAGGCAAAAGTTGCTGTTTGTTCTGAGATCCGTACAAAACACATAAACGCAATGTGGGCACCACGTAGCATTTTTTATTGTTAAACCTGGTGGTACGTAAAGTTACCGCTAGGCTTTAAAAGGTTAAGTGATGACCGATTACTGACTTCTCACGAAGTGCCTTACCCTCTTCATGAAATTAATTCAGTTAATCACCTAATGACTACACCATATAACATTAAATCGAAAATTATATTACTCGTACGTCTAAACTTCTGCGAATCCAACCCTATAGTCTCCTGACTTACACAAGATATCTTTGAATTTAAGGGCATAAATGGTATCCTAACAGTACTGCTTTAATTTCACGTTGAAGAATGAAAAAAAAAATTCTTCAATTTAAAAATATTCATATCCTTCTGAGTTAGCCTACTCTGAGTTTGTGTGTGTATGGAAAATGTCTACTCTTTTTATTTGACATTTCATTTTCTTTTCATATAAATGAAATTTACCCTAAATGGCGAGAACAAAATATGAGAGGTTTTATCTAAAGTGTAATGACAGAAATATTGATTCCAGTTCCTGGAATGAAGACTGAAATCGGTGAGTGGAAGCTACTCGCAGAATCCCGCCACTTCCCTAACCTCCTGCATTAGCAATGAAAACTTTCAATCTGATAAAGTCACTTATTTCCTAATGAACGTAGTACACTTCTGCAGTATCACTACTTTGAAATCACAAACTTGCCGCACACATTTTCCGTGCCTCAAACGCCAGCGTTCGGACTTAGTTAAAGCATAAAGGGTAAGCCTGCACTCAAGACTGGTCCGTAATAAAATTAATACCGTCTAGACGGCATGTTTAATTGTGTAACAGGTCGAGGGCATCACGTTTCCCTTTGGACAGAATGGAAATTCTGTTAATTTACGGCCAACTTGGTGACAGATCCTAATTGTCCTTTTGAGCCTAATAATTCTCCGCCAATACACAATAATGAACTATGCCTTGCAGAGCCGCATGTGTGGTGTGCGACACCGTTCACACTGCCCAGCACAACCAGCTGTAAAACAGAGTTAGTTATGCATTTGACTACACGGATAGCTTCTAGTTTTAAACAGAGTAGGTCACTATTTCTTTCCCACCTGTTATTACCGTATTATCGTGTAACTCTTTAAAGACGAAATGTAATTTGTTCATATAAGGACTCAGTGCGTACCGCGCAGTAAACGCTTTCACCCACGATTATACGAAGCCAATCAGTTAATGGTGTGTGAGGTGAAAGTTTCTCTTTGTTCTAACATCCGTACGAAACACATAAAGCAATGTGAGCACCATGTAGAATTTTGTGACTATTAAAATGGTGGTACGTAAAATAATCGCTACGCTTTAACCCTTTAAAGAAGAAGCATGTCTGTTTTATATAAGGACTCAGGGCGTACCGCGCTGTAAACACTCCACCTGGGTTATAAAAGCCAGTCTCTTAATGTTTTGTAAGGCAAAAGTTGCTGTTTGTTCTGAGATCCGTACAAAACACATAAACGCAATGTGGGCACCACGTAGAATTTTTTAATGTTAAACCTGGTGGTACGTAAAGTTACCGCTAGGCTTTAAAAGGTTAAAGAAAAAGCGTATCTGTTTTATATAAGGACTCAGTGCGTACCGCGCTGTAAACACTCTCCACTTCGGTTATAAAAACCAATCTCTTAATGTTCTATAAGGCAAAAGTTGCTGTTTGTTCTGAGATCCGTACAAAACACATAAACGCAATGTGGGCACCGCGTAGAATTTTTTAATGTTAAACCTGGCGGTACGCAATGTTACCGCTAGGCTTTAAAGGGTTAAGGCAGCCTGAACAATAATTTTGTGACTACAGACATAAGAGTGTAGGTAACTTACTTTTAGTTGACTTTTTAGAAAATCCATCCCCTTCATTTTAAACGTTTTTTTTGGCTCGGAGCTACTGAGAGGAGCCGCTTCTACTGGGTGTTTTGTGCTGTTTTTTACAAGGGCCTAACACTGACTAATAAATACTCCAATTCTAAATAAAATATCTGCAATGTTCAGAAAAATTGTAACATACATCCAATACGGGCTTACATAAAAGTCCAAGGTTTCATTAGATTGTGGAGTTATAGATTGTGACACCGCCTACTTTATTAGGCGAATACGGACATTTTGGAGAAGTACGCTTCCTACCCTTCAAGGTCAAAAATGAAGGTAACATCTTCCTCCGAAACGTCAATTTCCGCCTCCCGCATTATATGGTGCCCACGCAGAGATCATTATGTAAATAATCCTCGCATATTAAAAGGGTAGAGCTACCCCTATGTCGATTGCAGGGCTGCAGTGCGGCCGGAAGGATTAAGTCACTGAAAAATTCCGACGACTTCATTGGGAATCGAACCCGCCGACCTTCCGGTTTGTAGCGCACTGCCTCAGTCAACTACGCCACCACGTACCCCGATCCTCGTATTTACTTCCAGCAAATCACACACAGCCGATCCCAGTGGCCGCACGGTCTAAGGTGTAGGACTGCGGCCGAGCGCTTGCTGGGATCGCGGGTTCGAATCCCACCGGGTGCATAGCTGTTTGTCTCTTGTGAGTATTGTGTTGTCAGGTGGAGGTCTCTGCGACGGGCCGATCCCTCGTCCAGAGGAGTCCTACCGACTGTGGTGTGTGTTTGAGTGTGATCAAGTGAAAATACAAACCCTCTACACCTACTGTGAACAAGCACGTAGAAGAGGGAAGGACTACGAAACGAAATCACATACAAGTTCCGTAACTACACACAATTTAATCTTTTAAAGCCTAGCGGTAACTTTACGTACCACCGGGTTTAACATTAAAAAATTCTACATGGTGCCCACATTGCGTTTATGTGTTTTGTACGGATCTCAGAACAAACAGCAACTTTTGCCTTATAAAACATTAAGAGACTGGTTTTTATAACCGAAGTGGAGAATGTTTACTGCGCGGTACGCACTGAGTTCTTATATCAAACAGACACACTTCGTCTTTAGAGGGTTAAACTATTAGTGAAGAGAGACATCTTACGACAACACGCTTGTTTAGGATTCCTTAGTGTTAACACTACCAAGACAGTTTTCATTGAAGCAGTCTCATCGATTTAAAATTTCAACTCCAGTGGCCCTGTGGATCACTAATCACTGCTGCAGACAGATGAGGCCTGGCGATGAAGCTTCTTATGGTCCACTGCAGCCGCGTCTTGGGGAGGATGGATGAACAGAGTTGGGGGGGGGGGGGGGGGTGGCATGGGGGAAGGAAGAATGGTGGCGGTGCGGACACTTCAACCCCCGAATCTCCACCCTTATACACGATCCCTACCTCTTCTTCCTCTTCAGTTCCCCATCCCTTGATAATATACACACCGTTCTCCCCATGTTCCTGCACCCCCCGAAATTTCCATTTTAATGGGGTTCGCAAGCAGAGTATGGATGGTAGCGACACGATGCGCCAAACTTCTCCTCATATTCCTCCTACCAAGGACTAAGTAAAGAAAACACGGAGAGAGAAAATGTACTCCCCGATGTACTTTGTCACGGATGAATACAAACAACGGATACTATAAACTCAGTTTGCTCAACCACCACTTCGAGTACAAGATACCGACCAAATTAGTGCAGAAGATTGATACAGCAACCCCTTCCTTTGCATGCGAACGTATCTGAACTAGTAGCAAGCTCCATGCCCCAAAGCATTATTGGACAAAATCGTGGTGAAGGCCAAGCAATACGGCAGTTCTCTAGACCGTACACTTACAGGCACGTAACAGTCGACCCAATAACCTAGAACTGACACCGGTATGTAGAATATAATGGAAAGGCAAGCTCCCGAAAGCAACACCCCCCCCCCCCCCAAAGTATGACACAAACACGACAAAGAAAACACTTTTTGGGGCGAATTCCTTAACTGGTCTTATACAAGTATTTTTTCCAATAGTTCGAACAGTTGAAATACGTTTCGAAGGCGAGTGTAGTAAACTAGCAAGAAGCGTACCACACACAAGAATTTCTTTCTTCTTTCCTGTTCGCTAAATTACGTGAAACAGGAAAACAGAACACGAAAGCGCTCTTTTGTGGCTTAAGGTTTATAAAAAAAATTAATAAAACGAAAACAGAACTTAATTAATCCGCTGAAAAGAGGATAAGAGAGATGTACGAATTGAGCTGTAAATCTCTGGAATTCTCGCACAACACAAAAGCCGTATTAAATTTTCATTTTTCAGAGATGAGCCCTTAGAATGCAGCTAATACAAAAACCACACGTCAAAAGAAAGCGTACTCCTTAACTCTCTGAACACAGAAAATATTCGAATTCGATATATGTATTTAATTCAAAATAAAACCAAATAACATCAAAGGCTCTGAGAACACAAAGTAGTCTGGACAAGTAGCTAAAAGCCGCTTCGAAGCCTCCGGGGTAATTAGAAATGCAAACTTATTGGTCGCTAATTTTGTTTCCATGTCATAGGATTTGCTTCCTTTTTCGATCATAATAGTCTCCGATCCCAGTGGCCGCGCTTTCTAAAGCGTGCGTCTGCGGCCGTTTGCTTGCTGGGACTGCGGATTCGAATCCCGCCGGTGGCATGGAAGTCTCTCTCTTGTGGGTGTTGTGTATTGTAAGGTAGAGGTCTCTGCGTCGGGCTGATCACTCGTCCAGAGGAGTCCTACCAAGCGTTGTGTGTCTGAGTGTGATCGTGAAGCCTCGATAATAACGAGGCCCTGGCCCACTAGGGGCTGTTGCGAGAAGGGAAAAAAATGTGTAACAGTCTTTTATAAAAGCAACAAATCGTTGCTATACTCAAGCGTTCTTTCGATAACAGTATCCGTGTTTTAAAATCCAGAAAGGACGGGCTAATAGTCACGGATTTTGTTGAGCACCGTTTCAAAAACGTACCAGAAAAACGAGGCTTCCGCTTTTCGGCCTGTACCAACGAGGACGGCATAATTTTTAACTTCCCACCAGAATACACATAGCTGAGTCAATGAAATGTGGGACATCACCCAGCGTAAATATACGGTAGGCTGCAACTTTAGCTAAAATATTTCCTCCTTCAATACTTTAGTGTGGGTTTAAACATCGTATCTAGAAGTGACTTCACATGCAGAACGCACACAACTACAACATTCAATTGTACACTCGTCGGTATGAATCTACGCCGTACTTATAACCAGAAGTCCAGAAAAAGTAGATAAAATTTAATATTTTACAAGCCATAACAAACTAACTGCTATACCCACACTTAAAGTGTTCAATTTATTATTTCCCTCCAAATAACAATAATACGAGATTATACATCTCACAAAAATGTGGTAGAGCCTTAGGAACCTCAGCACAAATTTAAAAACTTAACAGCATTTCCAACATGATTATTACCGATAATTCGCCACGTCCAAATGACGTAATATCCTCTAATAACGGACTTCCTGTTGCCACTACACCGCTAAGTGTACGCGTCATTTTGGCTTCCATTTTTTAGGATGCGGTGAAGCTGTGTGGGGGACAAACACGGGTATGGGGATAAGCAGAGTTTAACCCTCCTGGCCCAAACCTCATCACAAACACGCAAGAAAAATTGCGTTTTTCTCTCTGTGGGATAAACCTAGATTCCTCTGTACACGTTATCTCGGCACATACTGCAGGGCTACTTATTAACAAATGTGAATATTGAGGATGCATTCCTCCCCCTCCCCCCCCCCCGCACAAAAAAATTGTGGATATGAAACAGCAGCTGAAAGAAACAATGTTTTTATGAAGCATATGAAACGGGCTGAACTGACCAAGAGTAGACGAAACAACGCACACTCACAACTGTCTAATTTTCTTCTAAATGTGACTGTTAATACATTTACGTTTGTGGTAAACCCTTGTCGTTTTTTGTTGAAGTTACATCATAAGAAACCGCGATAATCAGAACCTCTGTAAACAACGTAAAAATGAAAGAAGAAAATTTTTCCAAACAAAGTATGTAAGCCGAACATAACAAAGTGCGGTACACTACAGATATGAATAAAAAATGATGCTAATCCATCATAGATAAACAAGTAATTAAACAGACGACCCTCAAAATTAGAGAACGAAGGTTTCATAAAGTTAAGTACACTCACTGCCGCGTTCCACAGACAGACAAACGAAAGATATCGCGCTCTATATCCACAAGGCCTACATATGTCATGATAATATTTGTCAAAATGCTGTAATGTGTCGTACCAAATATGGCTCCGTGTAGAGACGCATATCTAAATTTGCAGCCCGTCACATCCTGTGTGAACATTATTGATAATCTCTTACCTCCATCACATTATCCCCGCGCATCATGTGACGTCATCGTGTGGAGAAACCTCCCATGATGCACCACCAGTGTCCCAATTTTCAGCCTGAAAATGAGATGCAAGGTAGAGTTTCACTATTAACAACCGTAAAGCTAATACGCTACGCTCTGCTATGCCATGCTATGCTATACTATACTGAACAGTCGGCCTACTACGCTATACTGCACTGTACTGTTGGAGACAGGGCTAGTAAGTAAGCATACCAAATCCAAACGTGATACGCAACGTACATATAACAATATTGTGGCGCGTTCGCGTAACCACCGTTCCCACAGAAACATAGAAACGCGTTTCCTTTGTATTGTTGCTAATGTACATGTACGCGTCAACAATATAACAATGTAGGCAATGTACGCATAACGTTATATTGAAGCGCGTTCGCGTAACCATTTTTGCCGTACAAAAGCAATACTGAGTGCGTGTTTGTAGCCTTAGTTATCCAGCACGCACAGCGCATGCGCCGTATTATATTGTCATCTGTCGCCTGCCTGGTTCCACCACATTTTTTTTTCACATTATCTCACAAACGGCACGACTTTCCGAAACAGTTATTGAACATAAAATGTGCGTTTTGATTCTCTCTACAAATTTTGTCTGAAACATTTCTCGTTCTAAGAATAATTCTGCGAGATTTCATAAATGTACAGAGGTCTTCACGTAAAGGGCCCGTTATTCTTGTCGGATTTTAAAGACTCTTAAATTTTCTCGACAGATTTTCGAAAAGCACTTAAATATCCGATCTCGTGAAATCATCCCAGTAGGAGCCGAGTTGTTCCGTGCGGGCGGAGACACATGATGAGGCTAACCGTCACTTTTCGAAATTTTGTGAAAGCGCCTAAAACATTGAAGGCTGCCACGGAAACGCAAAAATTGGTTCACTTTTACCATTGTCAAAGTACAAAATATTTCGTACTGCTGCTCTAGACAACATAAAAGTACTCAGGCCTTCATGTAAAGTGCCCGACATTTTTGACCGATTTTCACCAAATTTGGAGTTTCAGAACAAAATTTTGTAAAAAGCGTCCAATATAATATTACAAGAAAATCCACCCAGCGGTAGCTGCATTGATACGTGCGGATAGACAGACAGAAGGACAGACATGGTGAAGTTAATAGACGCTTTTCCCTATTTGCGTGAAACCCCCCCCCCTTAAAAAGGGCTATAACAATAAAAATTATTGTACCTACATGTTACCCCTTTCCAAGTAATTCCCACTGCAATCTATATACGCTCAATAAGATCCTTCTACGCATTAAAGCACCTGCCCGATCATTTTTTGAAGAGTGTTTTAAGTGACTGTACCGTCTTACCGGCCAAACTCACTTAACGAACCGAAAGTTTCGATGGCGGTTTTCTTCAATTTAGTAATTAATTGGATGTTTGGTCTTTGGTTCAAATTTTTTTTATAGAGCATGATCGCGACAAGTTACAAGAAAACCTTTTATAAGGAAAATTAACGCGGCTTGGTTTGACATGTGACATTCTTTCACTTTAAAAATATGGAACGTTAAATATTCGACGAATGCTGACCGAACTCGGATCAACATATTTACGCAGGCAGCTAGGGGGATGTTAAACGACGAGGCTGTCGGGTGTTTTAATAAATTGCTAGGGGGGGGGGGGACTTCCACCTTCGCTGCTTAGATCCACGTTGAAATTTTTAGTCCCGTAACACCAGCAAAACCAAACACACCGAAACAACAGACTTAAACAACAGCTAATACTGAGCACAGCAACAACAAAGTCAACCGCAATGTAAAAGTGCAGATACATGAAATGTAAGGGCGTTTTCCTGTTAAATTCGACGTTAAGTGCCTCCACTGTAACCAATACAACCAGAATCGATTCCCACAGATGCAATAAAATTAAAACTATACCACTCATGAGGAATGCTACTGCAATAAACATCACATAAATTTTGGTTGCGGGAATGGTTGACTAAATTAATTCTGCCACGCTCTTCCGTAAGCCTCGCTCTGTATGACATTACAGTGGTTAGCTTCTGCTCTATGTTAATTGAAAATACCGGAAAAATGTCAATATTTTCCAGGAAAATATCTGAATGACAGATCACAATATGAATTACGTCATTTTCAACTCGCATACCTCAATTATTCCCTTCAGGCTGTACACCACACACGACATGTTCAGCTAAAAAGACACAAACACACACGTACACAGAACGGCTATAGGCCTGTAACAAATACAGACCCACAGAGTGATATGTCTCGCCACTCAAAACCACAAAACACGCCTTCCTCTTTCATTCGAAGATGGTGCTCGCAAGTCTGAAGACATTCCATTTAACTTATTACATGTTTACAACGAAATCATGAAGATCAATTGGTCTATCGTATATTTTCTTTTGACAACATTCTATTTTTCATTCCACATCAGTATCGTATCTAAATGCAGACTGTGCTTTACGGCGTATCAGTTAGGGTTAATTGTGTCAAACTGTCAACACGTTTATAGCTCCAATCCTACTTGGTTAAGATATTAGCAGTCTCCGATCAACACGCAGAATATAGTCACTCAAATGACTTAGACAAACCAACAGTTATGCACAAAATTCACGAAGTTACATTTACACTGACATTATCCCTACATGTTTCAATAGACATGCCGTCATCTTCAGGGAACCTAAAGTGTTACAGGTACCAAAGCATCAAGAAGTGTAACTATCTGGGAAACAGTGGTACCTGTAACACTGCATATCGCCTGAAGATTATGGCACGTCCATTGAAACATGTAGGGATGTCGGTGTAAATATAAGTTCGTGAATTTTGTACAGCTGATCCCAGTGGCCACGCGGTCTAAGGCGTAGGTATGCGGCTGAGCGCTTCCTGGGATCGTGGGTTCGAATCCCACACGGGGAGGGGGGCATGGATGTTTTTCTCTTGTGAGTGTTTGTCTTGTCAGGTAGAGGTCTGTCCGACGGGGCCGATCCCTCGTCCAGAGGGGTCCTACCGACTGTGGTGTGTGTCTGAGTGTGATCAAGTCAAAAACAAAAACCTCGACACCTGCTGAGAGTAGGTAGAAGAGGTAAGGCTACGAAACGAATTTTGTGCATAACTGTTGGTTTATTCTAATGACCTTGCAATATGCACGGTGTACAACATATTGAATTTACAGTCACTGTTCTTCCTTAACTCTGCCGCTTTCTCCAAATATACCCAATATATCGCCAATATTGCATTCCAAGAACATGAAACATTAGGTTATGAGGTGAAGGCGATATAGTGCACCCAGCCACTCGGAGACGAGGATATGCTGACACACAAATCTGATAAGAAAATAATATTCCTCACAAAACGAAAAATGGCAATAAGATCCATTACGGAACATGTCACGCTATGAAGACTGACGCATTCAGACAAAATGGAAAAATACGGAGCGCCACAGCCATAGCTTACACAGAAAAGGAACGCCACTTTTCAATACATCCCTGAAGTGCATTTTCTATTGACGTGTCACGACGCGAGATTTAAATTTCAAATACCAGGGTTAGGAGTACAATTCCCCTCCGATCTCCCTCGCCCCCTTCCCGACACACCCGCCCACACACACACACACACACACACACACACACACACACACACACACACACACACACACACATCTGTCTAAAGCAATTCTCTAACAACAGATTTCCAAATTCTCAATATACGCACTAGTGTCCTACAAGCTGCAGTGACGTGTCGTGCTTCCCAGTTTATAAGTGCCAGTCTCATTTTGATTACCAACAAAAATCGTTAAAAGATACACTTTCTCGTATCACATAAGAATGGTTTGCAAACGAACACTACAAGATTAAAATTCATTTCCTTTACATCAATGACAATGTACATCATGTATACCGTGTACTTACCCGTAAAAAATAACGTACCGGAGAATAAAGGGGGGCAAAAGGCTTTTTGTTCGTAATCAAATAAAAACATTCACAACTGAAAAACAATGTTCTTTCCTTAACACTCGCTGCTTAACCTTTTAAAGCCTAGCGGTAACTTTACGTACCACCAGGTTTAACATTAAAAAATTCTACGTGGTGCCCACATTGCGTTTATGTGTTTTGTACGGGTCTCAGAACAAACAGCAACTTTTGCCTTATAAAACATTAAGAGTTTGGTTTTTATAACCGAAGTGGAGAGTGTTTACAGCGCGGTACGCACTGAGTCCTTATATAAAACAGATACGTTCCGTCCTTAAATGGTTAAACAGTTACGTAACGCGACTGTCCCAATAATTTTTCTCACTAAGAGGCAACAGTTAAATTGATTTCGGAGCCTTTTCTTTACAGCGTTTCATAGTCGAAAAATGTACACATACCGTAGCACAACAGCGGACAAAATAAAGCAGTGAAAGACGACGGCATCACAGATAATGTGCTAGCTACTATGCGCACGCGTGAAATCAGCCTGCTTTCCTTTTACTTTGTTCTGGGTCGTGACTTCACTCACACACAAGGCGCTGGATATATTGGGATGACGATTTCTGGCGTTAAACTTTGACGGGCATCATGCTGTAGCAAACAAACATGCACACTTTATATAGTGTCAAGGTGTAGAGCTTCGTCACCCATACTGACATTCGTCACATGTCAATATGAATAAGCATGGAGTACAGGAACTTGGTAAGGCGAAAAATTTGAGATTATGGTTCAGAGCAACAAAAATCACTTTAAATTACCCGTGACGCCAAAATTTGTAACCATAGGCATAGTTTCTCACTCGATCGCAACGTATGCAGCTGATACACAAATGACGATTTTTTTACTAGGAAAACAGGAGCCCTCAGCGTTATGTATGGATGCAAAATAGAAATAATAACAAACGTAGACGGTGCAAGATATGTACGATGTTCATGATCTGCTACCTCCAGTGCGTTTTGCCATACAGGCTGGCACTCATTGTGCTATCACAATCACGACTCGTCCAGCGCCAAACATTACATTGAGATCACTGATCCCACCAACACAATACAGTTTCTAGTACTGAAGCACACTGTGTGAAATATTAACTCTTTAAAGACGAAGCGTATCTGTTTTGTATAAGGACTCAGTGCGTACCGCGCTGTAAACACTGTCCACTTCGGTTATAAAAACCAATCTCTTAATGTTTTATAAGACAAAAGTTGCTGTTTGTTCTGAGATCCGTACAAAACACATAAACGCAATGTGGGCACCACGTAGAATTTTTTAATGTTAAACCTGGTGGTATGTAAAGTTACCGCTAGGCTTTAAACGGTTAATAACTGTCAGCTAATTTGGCAATTCCCTTACTGATGAACACTGTGTGCTGTGGAGGTTGTCTGGCTAACAGTATTGCATTGCAGTTAACTGGTCGATAGGTATACCAACAGTTCCAAAAATACACACGCTAATTTCACGTATTGAGCAGTGTTAATTTTCAACGCATAACGTGACCTCATTTCTGAAACCAATCTTCGCTAATTTCGGCACCGGTTTATTAATACGGCACAGATGAAGAGTCAAATTTTGCAGCTTTACCAAACGGCTGTACTTTACACCGAATGTCACTTCGTACTAAACACACAGTACCCCTTTTCTGAAATTAGTAACGTGAAATCGGAAACAGCTCAATACGGTACGTGACACGGTTAAGTAACTTTTAAAAAAAAAATCCCTGGTTGGATCTAAAACGAGACTAGAGAGCTGGAAAATGAAATAGTTTAATGCAGGTTTTTGTTATTTATCTTTAACACAGTTAAGGGTACTGACAGTAATCCAGAGTCCACAGCTTTTCCAAAAATCTAGGAGCCACGTCAAAATTCTATACGCCAGAAGCAATTTCCACACTGAGGACCCACAGTTCTGGAGGCAGGTGTGAACCTCAGTGCTTCTACAGGATGAGCCAAAAGCCATTCTGCACCTATACTAAATGACAAAACCGCCGGATTCATAATATCAAGGTTACAGCCGCCTCCTTCTTAGTATCATGGCGTACGTGATTTGTGCGGTGGCATACCTTCCCATCATAAACCAATTACATTTCGTTGTTTCTTTCAACGAATGCATGTCCGGATGCGGACAAGTGTTAAAACTTACCGACCACAGTAAGAATACAGTGACTTTAGCTCACCGTGTATAGTGACTTATTGACAGTTTAACGAATAAGCCAACAGTTCAAGGCTGCATAACGTCGAACGGAAACTCTACTGGTGAACAGCAAATTTGGTATTATGTAGATCAAATCTGTGAAAAAATTTCCACATTCAATTTGACTCAGGAAAGCCATAAAGGACCCTCATTACAACAGCCGGTCTCCGTAACAAGATATGAACGCAAGGACTTTGTAATACGAAAGATACCCATCTGATTGCGACGCTTTAAGTTGCCACAGTGCATAAAACTTTAGCAGCATCCTCATGTAAAGAAATGAAAATTAAGACGTGCCGTACTTCTTGGTTTCATAAATATTAAAGGAAGATAACTCTTAAACATATTGAGATTAGATGCATTCAGCTCAGGCAAGAGCCAGTAGGGGTTCCTGTCTATAGGGTAATGAAACTTCCAGCCTTACAGAAGGCAAGGAATTTGTTGAATAATTAACAAACTAGCTTCTCGCGAATTACTCTGTTCCATGAAATTCGGCAATCCATAGAAATATCACAGCAATACAGAAACAAGTACAATGGCTGCATTAACCCTTTAATGACGAAGCGTGTCCGTTTTATATAAGGATTCAGTGCGCACCGCGCTGTAAACACTCTCCACTTCGGTTATAAAAACCAATCTCTTAATGTTGTGTAAGGCGAATGTCGCTGTTTGTTCTGAGATCCGTACAAAACACATAAACGCGATGTGGGCACCACGTAGAATTTTTTAATGTTAAACCTGGTGGTATGTAAATTTACCGCTAGGCTTTAAAAGGTTAACTCGTTTCAGACTCACACGTACAAAATCAATTCCTCTCCCAGAAAAGGCAAAATCTGCTATCAGTATCAACACCAGCCTCCTAAACTTGTTCAGAGAAATAACCGTGTTTGTTTTCAGTAGCATAAGCAACCTAGAAATTTAATATGTGATAAGATGGAGAGATTCTTAATGTTACAGCATGTGGTAATCATAGTTACCACTGGTCTTGAAACGGTTAAGAGAACGAAAGAAATATAAGAAAAACTGGCATGATTTCTGTAGATCATTGCTTTCTTCCTTCAATGTACAATGATCCCACAGGAGGCTAATCGTTTCGTAAACGCCGCACTACCATGCCAATCTTGCAGCGCAGATTAGGTAAGGGCCGCCTAACGGACGAAGGCTTCGTAAGTGTTCATATTCAAATTCGGAGTTCCAAGACACTCGCATGACAGGATCTGCAAAAGTCGATAAAAAAAACTTGATCCTTCAACTGAAAAAATTTTCCTATCCAAATGAGGCCTACATTTAAGAACATCCAAAGCGCTGTCATGTAGTTTCGTTCCTCCGCTTCTGCGGCTGTTGCTGCAGGCCAGTGGCATAAAACCCGGCTTTGGTGTTAGCAGACGCGGTTTATTTATCCATGCTCGACTGCAAATCATCTCAAACCTCTGTTTGGTAACAGTATGCTACACGCGACGGTGACAAAATAAGAATGAGTTCATCCCAGTAATGTTTAATTAAACGGTCCAAAGACGTACTCACCCACTGGCAGTCTTAGCACGGCAGAACAAGGCCACATAATGGAGTTCTGAATCCTACAACGCGGTGAGGGATCGCCGCATCAAACTGTAATATGCAGGAGTCTGCAATTTTATAGGGGTAAAATGTGAACGCCGGTTGACAAAGGCGTCTGTCATCGTCCTGTCACCATTGGTCAACCAGGTGATAGATCTAGGAGGTAATTCATCAAGCCCTTCTCCCTCCATATGCCCTTTAACCTTTCGCAGACAGTGTTTAAAGGCAGACGACTTGTTTCCCTACCTTGAATTTTAAGAGGCCCTTAAAAAGTCCTAAATGCAGTACAAGTATTTCAAAAAAAATATATATATATTTTTTTTACATTTTGAAGCTACACGGTCCGAATAAAAGCTTATATTTTAAGAATTAAGACGTTAGCCTTTTTACGAAACCCTGAAATTATTTTACACTGGCGCGCCTTTCTTTCACCCTCTTTATTACTTTCACGCTTTCCTATTCCATGTGAGAAACGTACTCTATATCCATCTTTAAAAGTGCCAGCAACAACTGACAACTACATATGCGAGTTCCTAGAAGTCTGTTGTAACTATGCATGCATGCACGCTCAGAAAAATTTCTGTCCAATAACAAACTGTCATTTTTCAGTGAAACCGCCCACTGTTGCAAAGAAAAAAAAAGAGTTTTATCTTAAGGTTTTGCGTCATAAAGGCTATACTTACAGTTCGCATTTTAGACAGAAGCAAATTTCACCACACCACTTCAACTGTATCCACTAAGGTCCACAGTTCGAATCCCGTCACTTTCCTCTCAGTACTAGAGCAAGACAGCATGGGATATAGCTTCATGAAGAATGATAAATGGTTAACAAGAAAGACTGAACAAAGCAAAGAAAACAGCTTAACCTTGACAGGGAATCAGACGGACTGAGGAAAATTCTGGCGAAAACCAGGCACATAATGATGTGACAGAACGACTCGCAGTTCGGCCTCGCCAAGGGACGAAGAGGAGCGTCTATGACAACAGCACAGACTGATGCTGCGACCATGAGGGGAAGACTCCCGTTCTACTTGCTCTTTGGTGGGTCGAGTTGGAGACATCGGACAGATGGGTCCAATAACCCAATCGCGATAAGACTGGGAGGAAACAAGACACGTTGATTATGGTGCCATGATACTTTCCTGTTCAGTATTTGTAGTAAGATGCTAAACGCCTGATCAGCGCTTATGTTATGACGGTATCGTCCTGACCATAGGCGCACCCAAGGAGGGGGCTGCCGGGCTGCAGCCCTCCGCCCCCCTCAAAGAGAAATTTAAAAAACAAAAATTTTGTATACACTATTACATTACAGAGTTTATATGACTTACGCTTCAGCCTGAATTAGCCACTGCAATCAGCTGACGACTAGTACACTGGGATGTTGAAAAATATAATAAAATACATGGACACTTTTTGCTTTCAGTTTTCGTTTTCCCTGTAACCTAAGTAGATGTTGGCTCGACGATTTTGACATGTTTTTCACAACATGATTTTTAAAATCAAACAAATTATATAGAGCCTCAGGGTCAGTCCCAACCCCAAAGAAAAATTCTGGGTGCGCCCGTTCCTGACAACTGTTCATTCTACCACAGTTTCCACAGACGGGTGTGGCGTGGGAAGGAGCCAATTACAAGGATTGTTCTGTCTTTTCTTCCAATGAATGTGGTGCATGCTTGTTAGGGAAAAAATAAAAATGTGTGATAGAGCAAACATTCCACAACAAGTGTGTCTGATACCGCAGTCCGTAAATGGCCAAGGTAAAACTAAAAGAAATATGGAGGCCAAGAATCGAATTAATGCATTCTAAGAAGACGCAGTCCATGTTACGGGGAAATATGCATTCTATACTAGTCCATGCAAAATAACGCACGTGTTGCTCGCTTGACTACTTAATCTAGGAACAGCTATTCAACAAAAACCAGCTGTAGCTACTGCACAACCGAAGTTTTCTCGTAACATAAACAAGCCGTGCTCAAGGGACGTAATACAAGCTCGTAAATGCATACTGAATACCTCGAACAACATTAAAAGTTACAGACTTTGTAAACAGTGATTTTCAGGCCTCCTTTTAAATTCCCTGGAACAATATGCTTACAGCCTACCGTTATTACCGCTAAAAGTCCAACATATGGCAGTACAATATTGTAACCTGAACTTAGAGCAAAAGGCGAAAAAAAAAACAGCAGTAGCTTTCGGGTTTTAAATCTGCCGTAATTAGAGCCCTAAAAATAACTGAACTTTGGAAATTTTATATTATTCATACTGTGCATATCGTTAGAATCATTACAACAACCAACTCATGCAATGGATTAAACACATTCGTAAATCATATTAGCCTTTTAAAGCCTAGCGGTAACTTTACATACCACCAGGTTTAAAATTAAAAAATTCTACGTGGTGCCCACATTGCGTTTATGTGTTTTGTACGGATCTCAGAACAAACAGCAACTTTTGCCTTATAAAACATTAAGAGACTGGTTTTTATAACCGAAGTGGAGAGTGTTTACAGCGCGGTACGCACTGAGTCCTTGTTTACAACAGATACGCTTCGTCTTTAAAGGGTTAAAATACCCTACAAGTTTCAGCACCGGTTCTCTGGCTCACCCAGCCTGTTATTCAATGGCTACTGTAGTGGTGTCCCAGACTGACCGCACAAATTCTGACGGGTTGAATTTAGCTACCAGCATCAGACTTCGTTCCGATAAGGTAACACCATACGGCCGAAGGCTAATGTCTCCTGTCAGAACTGTTAGACGGCACCGGTAACGAGCTGTGTTCCAGCAGCTAACGTTTAAACTTACATTTCCTCTGTACACATATATTACATTATGCACAGCAATCAATGGCTGCAATGTTCTCAATACTCCCCACTTACCGTAACCTGTCGGACCTCTGCTAGACCCGTCACAACACAGCCTGAGCCTCAAATCGTAGTTCATCACCAAACACACGACAGGTTACGGCAGTGTTGAGTTCCACCTTCACTGCTGGTTGTCAGTAGGGCGATGATGACGATGGTGAAACCCGCAATGTCGTTTCGTAGTCCTTCCCTCTTCTACCTACTCACAGTAGGTGTCGAGGTTGTTTATTTTCACTTGATCACACTCAGACACACATCACAGTCGGCAGGACTCCTCTGGACAAGGGATCAGCACGTCGCAGAGACCTCTACCTGACAACACAAACACTGTAAAGAGACAAACATCCATGCCCCCTGTGGGATTCGAACCCACGATCCCAGCACGCGCTCGGCCGCAGACCTACGCCTTAGACCGCGCGGCCACTGGGAATGCAATATTATATAAAAGGTGACAGAATCCCCCCAGCAAGTCTTCCACAGGCAGGCCTAGGCATAACGCATCCCAATAAACTAACTCTGCAGTAGATACAGCATTTTTGATGGCCCAACTTCATTTGGGGATCTGTTCACTGTAGGCTGCCGATCCCAGTGGCCGCTCGGTCTAAGGAGTGGGTCTGCGGCCGCTCGCATGCTGGGATTGCGGGTTCGAATCCTGCCAGGGGCATGGATGTTTATCTCTTGTGTTGTGTGTTTCTAGACACAGGTTTCTGCGACAGGCCGATCACTCGTCCAGAGGAGTCATACTGAGTGTGCTGTGTCTGAATGTGACCGTGAAGCCTCGAAAACGAAGAGGCCCTGACCCACTATTGGCTGTTGCGCCGTGAGGTGAAAAAATTAATTGTAAGCAAGACTTGATGTGTTTTAAGTTAGTACATCAATGTTCAAACTGTGTACACGGACCAGTTGACTGACGCTGTCTTACTGCAACTGATATCGAGATATCGACCTTACACAAATAATAGCCTAGCTACAACATAATTATTGACTTAGCAAGGTTTACACCACTGCGGGTGCCAAGGGATCTTTCCCCGGCGGCAATGTAGCCTGAGACAGACGCTGATCACTCACATCCATTTATTGATAGGTTAGGAAAAATTATAAATTTTAGCCTACCTCCACTCCCCCATACGCCTTCATGACCAGAAAAGGAACAGCCTTACCACTTAGTTTGCTTTTACTTAATCTGTTTCTTGAACACCTGTCGCAGAGTATCCTCAAGAAAAAAAAAAAGATACAACCTACTGCATGACAAATGCAACAAACCATGACAACCAGGACATGAAGTTTGGTATGGTGACATTAAGGGCAGCCTGAAAATTGCGTATGAAACACTGTTTACACAATAAAATTACAGACATACTGATATAGCGAAATTATTACATTTTGTCCCCTATAGGATATGGGAATTCTACTTCAGTGGACGCCGTGCACTGTGACTCACTCGTCAGTTTCGCATAATTTCTGCAAGTCTCTTCGCAGGAAAGGGCTCGTTTGAAGCGCGGTAGGTCTAAGTTGCTCCACGCATACTTCTCCATTCTGAAATACTAGATTACTTAACCAGTGAATAACAATGTACTTGACACAGCTGTTCATACTCTATCGAACTTTACGCAAAGCCAATCATGACAAATCAAAACGGAATGATTTAGAAGTTGATATTGTAGCCTATTACGAAATCATAATTCTGATATTCCTCTTGAAATTCTAAGGACAGCCAAGAAGTAGCACAATTAACCTTTTAAAGCCTAGCGGTAACTTTACATACGACCAGGTTTAACATTAAAAAATTCTACGTGGTGCCCATATTGCGTTTATGTGTTTTGTACGGATCTCAGAACAAACAGCAACTTTTGCCTTATAAAACATTAAAAAGATTGGTTTTTATAACCGAAGTGGAGAGTGTTTACAGCGCGGTACGCACTGAGTCCTTATATAAAGCAGATACGCTTCGTCTTTAAAGGGTTAGTCCTTGAAAGCTTAGCGGTTACTTTAGGTACCAACAATTTGAATATTAAAATGTTCAACGCTCTGCCACAGAGTGCATTTCTGTGTTTTGTATAGATCTCAGAAAAAAACAGCGATTATTTCCCTATTTCCATTTACTGATTTGTTTTTGTAACCGGCGCACGGATGTTTACTGCGCGGTACGACCTGAATCTTTAAATAAAACAGATTACGTTTCTTCCTTAAAGGATTAAACCAAATCATTTACATGCCTAGATTTAATTCAGATACCCTCCCAAAAGCAGGGTTGTCAAACTATACTCTAGGCTTGCATTCAAACGAAATTATTTCCTCCTACCTTCGAGCTCTGCTTTCATTATCAAAAGGGAAGACATAAAAGGGGCTCATCATAAACCAAATTTATAAAACAGGAACCAACTTCTTAGAACTGATAAAGTTTTGTTCGTCGAACTTAAAAGTACTTTAAATGTGTGCTATAATGTGAGATAAGGGGTCACAGCACGAAGAATGCTGCAGCCATATTACATGATATATTAAACGATGATGGAACATCTGCTACCATAAATTCTGTAGAAAAGACACCATCGCTAAATAAATAATCTGTTGAAAGAGCAGAACTGTGTACTGTCAATATATTTACATTACACAACATTATATTCTCGTAAATTTTGATACATGACAAAAGCGTACAGTTCATATGAATTAACTAACCAAAGTGCCGTATGAAACCAATTTTCATGAAGAATTTAATGAAAGCCACTAAAGTTACAACCGAGATTTTATCGTTAGAATGAAAACCCGTAGAATTTAAATTCCTTAACACTTGGCAGAACAGATTTATAAGACCAAAACAGAATAAATTTCACTGAATGATGTTCTCTTACATTCTCACTTAAACCTATAAAGACAAAGCGTATGTGTTTTATATAAGGACTCAGTGCGTACCGCACTGTAAACACTCTCCACTTCGGTTATAAAAACCAGTCTCTTAATGTGTTGTAAGGCAAAAGTTGCTGTTTGTTCTGAGATCCGTACAAAACACATAAACGCAATGTGGGCATCACGTAGAATTTTTTAATGTTTAACCTGCTCATATGTAAAGTTACCGCTAGGCTTTAAAAGGTTAATATTAGACAGTTACAACAAAATCTCTGAGGCACAGGTTTCTGTGATTGTTTATTTGTGTCACTCCTCGATTCTACTTTCCAGGCTAATATAATTAGACGATGCATCCTGTTAATTAAAAATGTAGCGTTTTACTTGTATGTAGGTCTGCCGTTAAAATAGGCTACTTAGGGAGACTGGGGTTACAACGAGCAATTATTACTTTCAAGATTTCTAAAACATTAGTTACAGAACGCTTAAGAAAAATAGACTAGCCGACATTCCGTTTTATCCGACATAGCCATAGGATCAGCTGTTTACAAATGTACTGCGCGCGCCCGCACACTTTGAAAGAGTGCGATTTATCACTATTAAACATTAGATTTGGCAGAAGCAGAGCTCAAAAACAGTTTTTTTTATGTTTTTAAATCCAAAGCCATTTTAAGATACACTGTCGGGCAAACAAAATAACTAACGATTTCGGAGTTATTGTGTGGGTCGACAAAAATAAACGTAAACACATAAACGTAACTATATAGACAGGGAAGCGGTCGCGTTTTTGAACAGCTATATTAGAGAGACCGGTAAACAAAATACAGAGGTCACCAGAGAAACAGAAGTGTGTGTGTGTGTGTGTGTGTGTGTGTGTAAGTGCGTGTGTACGCATGCTGACACAGCCAGGCAGATGCGTGACAGGGATGACTCTACTACAAAATAAATATGAAAATGTTATTCAGCACTGTTGTTACACGAAACAGTTTCATAGATTGAGAAAATCTGGCTGAAACTGTCGTCATTAACATGCTTTGAAAGTTTTTTGGAAGGAATCCCAACACTTCAGCCGAATATGATCTCACAAGAGTTAAGGGTAGAATGAAATACGGTGTTAAGAAGAATGCTTAGGTTTACAAAAAACTTTAAACACCAACAAATGCGCAAAAAGTTTTTTCTCGTCAATTATAACACACTCCTACATGTTTCGACCCTGCTGGGTCATCTTCAGGGAGAAACCTTCCGTTGTCGTTACAGTATGTTGCACTATACAGTTTAGCGAAATCTCGCTAAACTGTATCTTCTCCCTGAAGATGACCCAGCAGGGTCGAAACATGTAGGAGTGTGTTATAATTGACGAGAAAAAACTCTTTGTGCATTTGTTGGTGTTTAAAGTTTTTTGTATAATATAGTGCACGGACATGGAACACATTAAAAATGCTTAGGTTTGTCACAACACCGACCTGCAACGTTGGCAGTTCTTAAGCAAAAACAAACGTTGGCAGTTCTTAAGCAAAAACAAACGACTGTAATACTTTCCTCGTTTGTTAACACCAATAAACCGGCGATAATAAATTCCTTGAAATTACAGATTTCAATCATGCAAGCAGTACCTAAGCGTTGCCTATATCAAGACTGTTTCCGATTCCAGTCTCTATGCATCAGAAGGATGCGTGAAGCACAGACACTTTAGACAGCCAACGTACACAAATCAATGGCCACAAAATGTTTTTTACTTAAAGCCAGGTTATGTAGATTGATCTAAACCAGGAGCGCACCCAAGGTGGGGGCTGCCGCGCTACAGGCCCCCAAACCCACCAAAACCGAAATTTAAAAAACCGCAAATATTGTATATATCAAAAGTTTTGCGGGAGTAATTAGCCACTGAAATCGGCTGATTAGTACAATGGAATTTTGAAGACCAAACTAATAAAATTAAGAAAAAAAAAAACAAAAAGACAGGACACTGTGATTTAGTCACAAAGCATGTACCTATATTTGTATGTTTATGCATGCAGTTGCCAACAGCGTTATGTTACAGGTATGAGTACATGATTTTTGCGACATAAGTTTTAAATCAAACACAATTTATATACAGCCTCAGGGTCAGCCAGCCAGCCAGCCCCCACCCCCCCCCCACCCCGCTCCGCCAGCGAAATATTCCGTATGCGCACCTGATCTAAACTGCCCCATCCGTCGACACTGTAATATCAGGGCGTCTGCACTTTGTGATACGTCTGAGTGCCATATACTCCGCAATTTTCTTTGCAATAACCTTTTAAAGCCCAGCGGTAACTTTACATACCAGCAAGTTTAACATTAAAAAATTCTACGTGGCGCCCACATTGCGTTTATGTCTTTTGTACGGATCTCAGAACAAACAGCAACTTTTGTCTTATAAAACATTAAGAGACTGGTTTTTATAACCGAAGTGGAGAGTGTTTACAGCGCGGTACGCACTGAGTCCTTACATAAAACAGATACGTACCGTCTTTAAAGCGTTAAACATACCCCCAGAGTAAAACAGCATCACAAGCAACACGGACATTCGTGTGCACGTGAATCCCACAACACTACTCAGTGTTTCACGTATTATTTAACACAGTTACCACTCAATTACAATTAATATTTAGCATCTAATGGGAAAATTGCCTTAAATTACTACATAAAGACTACGTACAAGAGCATTGGACGTCGGTTAGCACAATGACATCGACTGCAGGTCACCGACTATTCCGTACGAACAGGATGTAAGCTGAAACACACACATACAAAGGGCGCACTGCAGACATCACACTGCTGATAGCAGAAGCTACTTTCGATAGAAGCATCCGGAAGGCAAGAGTTCATTAATTTTTAAGCATATTCTTTAATGGCTCTTTCGAATACTACCTAGCGCCTGAGACAGATGAATGATCGAGTACGCAGCAGTGGTGAAATCATGCTGACAAGGGGGAAAAAACCTAAGTCATCTTAGCAAACCCTGTCTAGCATCATCTTCTCCACTACAAATGTCACGGGGATTGGCCTGCGATTGAACCCGGGCCTCCGTTGTGTGAGTGGTGACTGACATCCTGGAAAATGTCACGGCCAGCATGTGATTGTGTTACAGTTTGTCTATGCTTCACTAAAGCACAGCAATTTTAACCCTTTAAAGACGAAGTGTATCTGTTTTATATAAGGACTCAGTGCGTACCGCGCAGTAAACACTCTCCGATTCGGTTACAAAAAGCAGTCTGTTAATGCTGTATAAGGCAAAGTTGCTGTTTGTTCTGATATCCGTACAAAACACACAAACGCAATGTGAGTGCCATGTATAATTGTTTGACTTTAAGCCTGGTGGTAGGTAAAGTAACCGCTAGGCTTTAAAAGGTTAATGAACGCCACCCCATTGTACTGTTAATAGTACAAAAAAATAAAGCAGTATCTGTCCAAACACAACTAAATTTTATTTATTGTATAAAACTGCATGTTTCGACCTACCTCAGGTCATCCTCATCTTCTAAGTTGGTTTTTAAAACATAGTAAGGAAAAAATATACATTATGGAAGCAGGGCTTGTAGCGCAGTGCATCAACCAAATGTGCCACCGCCTCCCCCCGCTCTCGTAATGAATAACACCTTCTAACTGGCCAGTGTTTAAATCACATACATAAACTGTACTCGCATTTATTCTTCTCCTCGCCATATGTTACAAGGGTGATGAAATCAAAGACGAAAAGACGGAGGGGGCATGCAGAACGCGTGGTGTAAAAAGGAAATGCATACGAAGTTTTGGTGGAAAATCTAAAAGCTACAAATCAGTTCAGAATTTAAGCACAGGTGGGATGATAATATTAAGACTGATCTTAAACAAACGGAAGGATATGGACTTGATATATAAGGTTCGACACAGAAACAAATGGTGGGATCCTGTAAACAAGATAATAAAATTTCGGGACCCATAAAACGCGTGGAATTTCTTAACTACCTGAGGAACTACTGCAGACTTACACCAGTGAAATGTTTGTCCAAATTTGACTAGCACAAGAACGTGCCTGCAAACCTTTCCTCCGCGAAGGATCATTTTCTATGCATACAGTGAAGAAAGTGAATACGGTGTCGATCTGATGGGCCCTTAAGGGCAACTGGTCTGCTAACAGAAATACCGAAACAATATAATCTACGATTTTTTAAATATTAGAAATTTCACATATGTGTACCAGTTTATTAGCCAAATATCTAATTCACGTGCCATGTTGGCATATCCGGTATGGGACTGAAACCGATGCTGAATTTTCATGGCCATCATGTCTTGTAGGCAAGCGAAACACCGGAGATTGTAACGCCCGCTGCTCGACATGCCCTCCCCTCCTAGCGGGAGCCACTCTGAAACAGTGCTCCGCCATTTTTAACTTTCAAACAAGCGAACTGATGTGCAGCGAAGTCAGCTTCAGGCAGAACGTCACGAGCACAAGCAGAACAAACTTACCTCTTATAAACACACAACACAGTCAATCAAATTCTGCGCACTGTAATTGTATAACACTGGATACACAACAGAGTCAATCAAATTCTGCGCACTGTAATTGTATAACACTGGATAAACAACACAGTCAATCAAATTCTGCGCACTGTAATTGTATGACACTGGATACACAACACAGCCAGTCAAATTCTGCGCACAGTAATTGTATAACACTGGATACAAGAACTCTCGACCACTTAATGGCCTAGTGACACATGTTGCCGGCGTTCGAATCCCGGTAGGGGCAAAATATTTTCTCTTTGCCAAAACCTTCAAGACCCGTTATGTGGCCCACCCAGCCTCTTATGCCATGGGCCCCGGATTTCTTTTCGAAGGGTCGAACGGCCAGGGAATGAAGCTGACCACTCGTCTTCATGTAGTACCGATGTGAGTGGAGCTATACCTCTACGGCCCCAGTATAACTTCATGGCGGAGACAAGGACAACTTCATACCTTTTACCTTTTTCACTCCCTGTCACGCGTGGAGAGACCATTCATGGCCCTTCCGACTCGGGTTTTCTTTGTTTAGGAATCAGACGAAAGAAACACGAAGGAACGACATATCGACAGAAAACTGCTGTTTCATTCCATTTAGATGATATATATATATATGTATAATTTGATAAGACCTGTAAGATTTGTAACGCTGTAACGTTCTGCCCATGTACAGCATTAACTGATTGGTTTTTATAACCGAGACGGAGTGTGTTTACTGCGCGGTACGGACTGGTTCTCTAAATATTTCGGTTTAATCTCACTTTTTAAATGGTTAATCACAAAGACATAAAATAGCAAAGAAATGCCCGTAAATCGTAACGCCTGTATGGTCCGATGTTGGAGTTTCATGGACCGCCATATAAATGCACAGAAATGTGTTTTCTGCGCAGTATAATCTGAACCTGTAATATAACACAGCTTTATTTACGTGTTTTGTGTGGATCTCAGAATAAACAGCGATTATTTCCCTGTACAGCCTTAACTGATTGGTTTTTATAAACGAGACGGAGTGTGTTTACTGCGCGGTACGGACTAAGCATGTAATATAATTAAGCGTGATCTCAGTCTTTAAGTGGTAAAACACAAAGATATAGAATAACAAAGAAATATCCCAAACAATGTTCTCTTTGGGGTAATTTTTGATTTAAGGTCGTGCCATGGCTCAGCCGGTTAGCAATATTAATGGCGCCATTCTAATTTCTACGAAAAGCGACAACATACTGCACTTCTTTCCAATGCCATATTACTTTATAAATAGCCTATTCACTGAAAAATGAATTAAACTTACCCTTAAATAGCTGCATCGAACACTGGACGTATCATTACGGGTTAAATATTTCAGTGCATTTCTCCGCGTCTCGGCGAAGAACATGGCGGCAGTCACAAGACACGTCCAGTTCGTCTCAATCCTACCCACTTCATAATCATCCTTAACTGGCATTCACTTTGCAACTTCATTAGAATATAAAACGACACCACGAAGGCAATATTATAACACTTTTAAAGGATTCAACACTTTGCTACACCAACAAGCACATAACAGCACGCATTACAAACAAATTAAAAGTAACTGGCACACGAGCTAGATTCCACTTTCGCGACGCCATTATGCACACGATTGCAACTAGGAGGAGGAAGAGGGGATGTCATGCTGCCCATCGCCTTACACCTGCTTCCCTTCCTCCCCCCCCCCCCCTTCCGCCACGATATCACTGCAGGGTGACATCTACCGATCAAACTTTGTACAATTATTTTCTGTTGCTTACTGACGGAAGAAAATAAATCAATACGTTAATACATTTGTAACAAATATTATTTGGGCCTTCACGCGTGTTTACATTACATGTCTTATTAAACAAGTTGAATTATAATTCATAAAATTATACAAGTTCTGTGCCTTATTGCCACCAGATGTCTACTAATCAAGATGAAAAACCGGTTTTTTCCTGCTCCATAAGAACACGCGCGATATCACTCTGCCCTGTGATCTTTGCAGCCTGGAGTGTTGAGTATTGGGCCAATGAAGACGAAACTTCTATCTGACGTCATGTGGAATTAGCGGGGGACAAAGTGACATCCGATCTTGCATTTCTCCTCTTTCATTCCGCCCTCCTCTGCTAGCCAACATTCCACAACTGCTCCACACTAGACTGTCAGAGACCCTTCATATGTACGATGGACCTAGCGCGGGGCTTTCGCATCTGAACCTTATTTCGGCCGGATGCAAAGCAAAGAATTTAAGATTCGTGAAGATATGAGGTTCTCACTGCCGTGTTACTGTTAAGTTCCAAGTCTTCTGGGAGGTGACCCTGTGTCACTGGACAATATGTTAACAGATGATCGAAGACTTCAATATTCAGTTTAAGATATATTTACGCGTAAACTAGGTGTAAAATGAGGATTCAAATTTTCTGGGATAATACGCTGTGTCGTTTGGTGAGTGGTTCCCGACGTTTCGATGGACTGTAGTACCCAAACTAGGAACGTCGGGAACCACTCATACAACGACACAGCGTCAACACAAACGAATTGAATCCTCTGAAACGCCGCTTGAGAACGACAAATCTCATATATAATATACGAAAGACTGTACTTGAAGAAAATAACGTGAGTTGTAACTTAACCTAATCTGTACTATTTACGAACGCATATGTGATCAAATCGAGAAGAATGTGATGGGCGGGGCATGCAGCATGTATGGGATAGGGGAGACGTGCATACAGGATTTTGGTGGGCAGACTTGAGGGAAGGAGAACACTTGGAAGGGCCAGGCATAGATGGGAAGATAATATTAAAATGGATCTTCAAGAAGTGGGATGAGGGCACGGACTGGATTGAGCTGGCTCAGAACAGGGACAAGTGGCGGGCTCTTGTAACTTATAGTTTCCTCAACGTCATGTGTGAATGACAGGTAAAGACAAGACCAGAAATAACACAAATCTACGAACGAGATGCGCCACTGCCAAGTTTCTACCGCTTTACCTGCCACGGTGCTTACAGGACACTCCTAAATAATTCCTTGAAACAGTGTTTCTACAGCTCCTTTTTTGTTGTTTATTTCACGATGCTGTCAATCTCCAGAACTAATAAGAACTAGCAAGGATTTGGAAGTAAGGAATGGTGATACGACTAACGCACTGTAATTCGTCTTGAGGAACGCGGGAAAAACCACAAAACAACAAAGGAGAGCCAGGCGTAGTCCGATATTTGAACCGAAAGCGTTCAGAGTACAAGACTACAGTACTACGCACACTTAGACATCCTCAGTGCTAAATGATACGACCGGCCGTACTAATAAAGATGGTTTCATTTGTCTAAGCGCCTTGACGAGGGTTAAGTTTGGCTACGTCAACAGTCAGTTAGCAAATTACCCAAAAAGACTTCATATTCCACAAGATTTTAACCTTTTAAAGCCTAGCGGTAACTTTACATACGACCAGGTTTAACATTAAAATATTCTACGTTGTGCCCACATTGCGTTTATGTGTTTTGTACGGATCTCAGAACAAACAGCAACTTTTGCCTTATAAAACATTAAAAGATTGGTTTTTATAACCGAAGTGGAGAGTGTTTACAGCGCGGTACGCACTGAGTCCTTATATAAAACAGATTACCTTTCGTCTTGAACCTTTTAAAGCCTAGCGGTAACTTTACGTACCACCAGGTTTAACATTAAAAAATTCTACGTGGTGCCCACATTGCGTTTATGTGTTTTGTACGGATCTCAGAACAAACAGCAACTTTTGCCTTATAAAACATTAAGAGATTGGTTTTTATAACCGAAGTGGAGGGTGTTTACAGCGCGGTACGCACTGAGTCCTTATATAAAACAGATACGTTTCGTCTTTAAAGGGTTACTCTTCAACACAGATACAGCATCGTGTAACTGGGTGAAGGTGAATAACGAACCGGAAATAATGTGGAAAGGATACACCGTAGCCTAATTAAGATACTATTCCGTCCTCTTCCTGCAGGGAATGTGAAAAACAACAAAATATTATTCAACATCATCGGTGTCTCTGCTCGGATTCGAATCAGTAACTTCCCAAATCAGAGCATGAACCGCTGAGCAAACTCGCTCCGCAGTTTCAGAAAGACGCCACGCAGCAGGGTCTGTACGAAAACCATACTGCTAGCCATAGGCCTCCAGCGATGCGCAGTCAGTTCTCCACACTTGAGTAAATTTAATTTAAAATTAATGTGGCTGTGCTTTTGGATGATGGTACTGTACAGCACTGAGCACTATCGGTATTTCTGAGATCTGGGATCCGATCTCTATCCTCACGAGGACGCGACCATCCAGCAGCCCCTTCAGATATTCACACAGGAATGCAAGCCTTAATATCACTGTCAGGGCGGAAATCCACCATTTGCTTCTTCTCGAAAATCAGGTCCAAAAAATGCAATCGAAAAGCGAATACTGCACCCAGTTTCTACATGATATGAACATCCATAAACACGATAAAATTAGCACCACTGTGGACAGTCATATGAAAAGTATGCAGTATATTAAAACATTAAAAATTGTGATATTTTAATCATTCTAATAAGGGCAATGCAACACCTAGATTATTCTGTTGGGCTTGCAATTCCTTTGCTCTAAAAAACCTCCCTGAGGATGGCACCCCGGTGCCGAAATATGTACGAGTTTAATATGTGTAATGAACTGCATTTTATTAACTGCGTATGTTTGTTGATGTACCGTCTGTAAGAATACGCACGGTACGAATAACATAAAATACGCAGTGTCGTGTTCATACTGAACAGCAGAATGGTTCAGTGCACTCAAGCGTACAATAAATCGTGACGCTTCAGTACATCAGTGTTCTGCTGCTTTGACACACCACTGCGTAATTTACACAGCAACAATTACTAATCCTCCCTGACTTCCAGTGACCGAAGCAGGCAAGAACACAAAGAACAGTGACTAACATCGAAATAACAGTCACTTACATTCACCAACAAATGCACACAGTTAAGATATAAAATCATACGTAAGTTTTAGGAAAACTCCTACATGTTTCGGCACCGAGATATCATCCTCAGGGAATTACAAATACAACGCGACTATCTTGGCAGATTGATGTTTGTTGCTTATGCTCTTTTGTATTTGTAAGTCCCCGAGGATGGCATCTTGGGGCCGAAACATGTAGTAGTTTTCTAAGACTTATGTATGATGTACATCTTATTGTCTTTTTGGTGAATATAACTGATTGTAAGACAAATGCACGGCATGTATAATATAAAATCGAAAGAGTGCGCCATTTCGTCACCATGCTCACACTATGAATTTCAAATTAAGCTAACTGAAGGGCCCAGACATGTGGCCAAACCATAAAGTCTTAATATTTCTGTGCCTACTGTGATCTTTAACTATGGCCCTGGGGTCGACTCAGCCTCTAACAGAAATGAGTGCCAGGGGTATCTCCTGGTGGTAAAGGCAGCCGGTGCGTAGGGCTGACAAACTTACCACTTTCTTGTGCCGATTGTCTAGAAATTCTGGGAGCCTCAACCTCCTGTAGCACTAAGGGCCTGTCCAGCCCTGTATAGGGATAGCTTTACCTTCACTCTGATCTATAAACATTTCCTGAAAACTCATCTTATTTTCCTCGCCCTCCTCCTTTTTATTTTTTTCTGACGTGATTCTTCTCCTACCACACAGTTTCTAATTAAATTGTCCGCACCACAGACAAGAGTGGCATAAACAACCGATGTGAACAGAGTTTCTGGTAAGAAGGTGAGACAATTCCTTTCTGTGTCATGTTTCAGATTCTCGTGAGGTATCGCTCCAAACTTCTGCAGGATTTCAGTGATATCTCTTATTTCAGAGTTCAACTACAAGTAATCTCTCTCTCCACCTCAATAACAGACACAGAGTAACAGACAGTGGCAACACCTCGACTTCTCGTTCAAAGTATGTTTTCTTTAACCTTTTAAAGCCTAGCGGTAACTTTACATATGACCAGGTTTAACATTAAAAAATTCTACGTGGTGCCCACATTACGTTTATGTGTTTTGTACGGATCTCAGAACAAACAGCAACTTTTGCCTTATAAAACGTCAAGAGACTGGTTTTATAACCGAAGTGGAGAGTGTTTACAGCGCGGTACGCACTGAGTCTTATATAAAACAGATAAACATGCCTGTCAGACCTCAGAATGTCCCCGCGTCTTTATGACTGACTCCAAACCCTCACGAAAACGGTACGGAACATACCTAGCCCAAGCACTAAGCAATCCATTAAATCAGCATCTGAGTGTTTCACCTCGTGTTGCTCAGTTATCAAAAGCAATTTATTTCGGTTCATGTACGACTGAACTCAGACCCTTGCCCATAAATAACTCCCCTTCCTGACTTATATTACCCTCGTCTGTTTCTGTACGAACTACTCCCTTGTGCTTACCTTCATATGTACCAGATTATCACGTAGCCTGTGTTACTGCACTTTACGTGTGCGTTATGGCAGAATTCTAAAATATGGCTAATACTGAGATTTGCTGGATTACGCTGCCAACTGCCAGGCTATGTGGGCTATGTCTACAGTCACAAATGAGCACGGGGACTGCTGTGCTGAGCCGGAAACTGTTTATTCAGCGGGGCATGGCTATTAAGTCGACCGCGGAAGGTCGTTTCTTTGTGCATGCGTTAGGAAGTCGAATTCCCAAGATTAATTATGGTTAACCTAACAAACCCGGATGTCATGCAAGTTCATAGCGCAGTAGAAACTAACGCACCAGGTACACAGACTATGTTGTTGATATGTGCAATATATTTTATTTTAATATATATATAAATTTCAACTTTTACGCGCGTTACAGTACTCGCGAAATTAGTTTCGCCATGTCTGTCCGCATGCATCAGTCCGGTTCTCACTGACAGCATTGCCGTAAAATTGCACACTGGGGACATCTGTAAAAACTTTTATCGAGAAAATCCAAATTTTGGTTACATTCGGGCAAAAATATCGGGCATTTTACGTGAAGAACTAAGCACGCTTTATTGTTTCCGACAGCATTACGTCACCATAAAAATGGTTCTCTTGGAATGAAATAGTATCACACTGTTAGGACAGCTGGGGAGGTAGAGACATTATACATGGAAAAAATGTTTAATTTGAGAATCATAAAAATCCACACATAAACTGGGTAAACAATTCAGAGTTTTTAAGTGCAAAACAGGGATAACGTCAGAGTTCACACGTGATTACCACCCTATTTCATTCCTTGCACGGCTCCTTCGATCCTAGCATTAGCCTGTTTGGAGATTATTCGTCACAGTGCACGTATTTTGGTCTTTAAAAACTATTACTGTAATGTTGGCTAATGGATAGGGAAAGGCCTGGTACAGAAAGAGGACGGAGAATGACAAAGGACAGCAAGAACTAAAACAGACGTGACAACGAACTACACTGGAGAGAGTGGTTAGGATGCACCAGGATCGGTACTGGATCGGCCTGCCTGTAGGCAGAACTGGGTGAGCGATAAATGGTCGAGAAGAGTACAGCCAGACTAGTGTGGATGGAGAAGAACAAGGCATACACTGACAGGAGAAACAGAAATCGGAAAACAGAAAGTGATCGTACGGAACTGTAAAGAAAACAACGAAGCTGAAGGAATGTGGTGAAGTTGCTAGTGTGGGGATATCGATTGCAGGTCACTTGTGCGCTGCAAGAAAAGCCTGCACTGCAAGTCTGGTACAGCTGGCGATGTTGTGGCGTAATTTCATACCAAACCTTTTGACACTGTAACACTCGTAGCATTATACAGTATCAAAACAAAATTAGGCCGATCCCTGTGGCTGCGCGGTCTAAGGCGTAGTGCTTGCTGGGATCGTGGGTTCGAATGCCACCGGAGGCATAGATGTTTGTCTCTTGTGAGTGTTTGTGTTGTCAGGTACAGGTCTCTGCGACGGGCCAATCCCCCGTACAGAGGAGTCCTACCAACTGCGGTGTGTGTTTGAGTGTGATCAAGTGAAAGTAGACAACCTCGACACCTACTGTGAACAAGTAGGTAGAAGAGGGAAGGACTACGAAACTAAACGAAAATAAAATTATTTTATTTCCTATAAGAACTGATGAATACCTTGATCTGGCGGGTGAGAAAACCAAACGACAGGAGGAATATAGGCTACAGGAGTGAAACAAACCCACGTGGCAGCAGGCGCAAATCTGCTATTATTAGTTACACATGAGCAAGAAATTCACATAAAATTAAAATCTCTAACCTTTAGCTGATGCATCAATTTGTGCCACTTAAATTAATAGTACAAACCTGCATATTTAAAATCTGTGCCGACTGCGTAAAATTTACTACTGCAAATTATTTATTAATATCTGTAAAAGTTAAACAAAATATCGAATAATCAGTCTATAAGTAATGCATCCCCGTATCGCATAGACGTTTCTATCAGAGCAACTTCAATACAAGCAACACATTTACAAGATCCTCATTGTATTCTCTCTAACCAAGTTTCCAAAGGACTTGATGATTACGCGCAAGACCGTACACAGACATATTAATTAAAAATTACTGTACATACACATAGGGTGTTTCCAAATACGCTACTCGAATTTTAGGGCACTGCTGTGCACACAAAGAATAAGAATGCCTACAGGTAAAGGTACAGCCCGTGTACACGCCATGAAGGCATAAATGTAGAACGGATATATTGCTCCACTCATTCCTAAACGCGGCACTAGACAGAGTGCTGAGCTTCGCGCCTCGGTCACTTTACTCCCAGGCTTTGAGCCTCCGATACTCTTTGGATGGGAATTTGTGGGGGCCCTGCAGGCGGTGTGGACTTTCTTCAGAAAAGAAAGATTTCCTGCCCCTGCCGGGAATCGAAACCCGGAGCGTCGATAGGATAGCCCAATCACCACACATCACTACACTAACAACACTAACCATAAGCGTCTTTGTCGGCGTTTGTCTTACTGCAGGCCACACGTGTTCTGAAGAATAAACAAAAAGTGCAAAATCTTCCACAGAGAAGCGTTTATTTACAAATCGCTTACTCAAACGTCAGAGATTACTTTTATTTCGACAACAAATTACTAAAATTAATATCGTGGTCACACTTTGTCACATTCCTTTACAACTCCTCTATATAATCGAACAACATCGTTAGGCAAGAGTCCAGTTCGATCAGATTCCTTCAACACTGAAAATGGGGACAGCATGTTCCCTCGAAACGTCTGTATCATCCTACAGCACTACACGTGACACAGTCCAGAACGGCACACCATGAACCATCCCTGCCGTGACGACCTTAACCTTTTAAAGCCTAGCGGTACCTTTACATAAACCAGGTTTAACATTAAAAAATTCTACGTGGTGCCCACATTGCGTTTATGTGTTTTGTACGGATCTCAGAACAAACAGCAACTTTTGCCTTATAAAACATTAACAGACTGGTTTTTATAACCGAAGTGGAGTGTGTTTACAGCGCGGTACGCACTGAGTCCTTATATAAAACAGATACGCTTCGTCTTTAAAGGGTTAAAGCTTACAATATTTCGTTCTTTTAGCGCACAGAACACTCTGCCTTATACCGCTTAATGGCCTTTACTTGCTCCATTTTCCGTAGGTTCACTCTGCCGCCTAGGCACTTTCGCCCTCTGTGCTACTATTAACTTAAACGTGAGCTAAAACTGATTACAGATGAAGTTTAAAATGGAGCGCTGTCTTACCTCACAACGTTTAAATTAAAACCTATGTAATATGTAGTGTCAGTCTGGTTACAGCCACTGTCACCCACAAAGTGTTCATATCATGTTGATTAATTGCCCTATTCTATCCTATCTTCCACTCGCTCATTCAGCTGTCTGTACACATCCTGAGAGAAGACGCACGACTTTAACCCTTTAAAGACGAAGCGTATCTGTTTTATATAGGGACTCAGTGCGTACCGCGCTGTAAACACGCTCCACTTCGGTTATAAAAACCAGTCTCTTAATGTTTTATAAGGCAAAAGTTGCTGTTTGTTCTGAGATCCGTACAAAACACATAAACGCAATGTGTGCACAACGTAGAATTTTTTAATGTTAAACCTGATCGTATGTAAAGTTACCGCTAGGCTTTAAAAGGTTAAGCATTGTGACGCACGTTGTTTGAACTACATGGAATTTTCAATTTAAAACTTTACGACACAGCTCAATTTTTCTCTAAATGTATACCCATTTTCAGCCCATGGTATATGTTTACAGTGACGCAAAGTACAAGAGTTTTCGTATGGACGGTAGCAAGCGGAGGGGTCAACAGCGGAGGAAATATAGCCAGCATGCCTAGAGAGATGCTGTTAAGCGGAATGACGTAAAGCACCCTGGGCGGTGCGTAAAATTAACATGCAATCTGAAATATGCTTTTGTAGGGGGATAAAACAGAATTTACATATATTACACGGCACGTTCAGAATATGGTCATAAGGGGCCGAAACATGTAGCGGTAATAGTAAAAAAAGAAAACTGCTACAAGCTGATGGCTTAGTGGCTTTGTTGCACTTTACTCACGAGCAACGGACCGGTGTTACTTTCAAGATAGCTTCCTTTTCATGGCAAGGGCGACATTAATAAAATCATGCACAGATTTCAATAGGCACATGCACGCTGCAAAGATACATCACTCTTCTGTCGTTTGATTCTCCGATACTGCAGTTCGTGTTACTACCCTATTTACCCCAGTTCCTCCATTTCAAGAACACGCACAATGCCATTCGTTGCTTAAATTTGTAACAACCTGATGACTTTCACATCTTTTTATTGTGCACATGGATTAATAGTTCGGTTTTGTGAAGTACTACTCTGACATGAATCCCTAATGATGATCCCGTAAGGGATCGAAACATGTAGCAGTGTTCAACGTGATACTGTAATATAAAAGATCTGGGAACAGTATAGTGCATTTTTAGGGCTGAGTGTTGTGATTTAATAACCTAATATTTGACTTCGTTCGTTTGAATTTACAGACAAAAACTGGGCTTCATTACACAGTCACGATTCTGACCAGTAATTTGACAGGTGGTGTTACTGCGCATCAGTGTCACAGCCTATTGTCTGTTACATCAATTATTGTCTCGGCGGCACTGCGTAAAGTTTAAGGCTTGTGACAATAAAATAGATTGCTGAAACGCGGTAAAGTAACCCTTTAAAGACGAAGCATGTCTGTTTTATATAAGGACCCAGCGCGTACCGCACTGTAAACACTCTCCTCTTCGGTTATAAAAACCAGTCTCTTAATGTTTTATAAGGCAAAAGTTGCTGTTTGTTCTGAGATCCGTACAAAACATATAAACGCAATGTGAGCACCACGCAGAATTTTTTAATGTTAAACCTGGTGGTACGTAAAGTTACCGCTAGGCTTTAAAAGGTTAAACACAGAAAAGCTACGATGAATATTTTTCCCTGAACTACACACAGCGCTTTGCAGGAGGGGCTAAGCAACAAACCATATCGTTTGTTTTGTTACTTAAAGACATACAACTATTCCGGCTCTTAACTATGTACCTGGCCATGAATTCAGTGGTGTCGGTGTATGGCAGGCGTCCTTAGCCACTGCTAAAGGTGAATGTTAAGGCACAGCGCCGTCCACTGCGCTGTTGGTAAGCATTTTACAATAGGCTTGATGTGTCCAAGAGCGAGCAAGCATAAAGCAGAGAAAACAGAAACCCCGCCCCTGCTGGGTAGCTAATTCCATTTCAACTGAATGTTGCAATCAGTCAACACGACGTTATGTTCAGGAAGAACAAGACTGCACAAACACATGACACCGCGCCCTCCGTCTGACACAACGTGTATTTAACAATTATTTATACACTACATGTTTCCACCATTCGACCATCATCAGGTGTACAATATAAAAACACAAAATGCAAGGTAAAGGTGTAAAAATTTTAGAGATCTCACAGAATGTCGTATGTATAAAACATACAATATGCGCTACACAAGTTTTACATTTTTACCTTGGATTCTAAGTTCTTATACTCTACACCTGATATTGATCGAATGATGGAAACAGGCAGTGTACAAATAATTATCAATCACAGGTTGTGTCAGACGGAAGGCAGCGTGTTGTTTGTTTACGTCTATAAACAAAGCGGGATGGGTAATGTCAAATTCACAAGGATATATGTTACGGCTAGAAAGATCAGCCATCATCAGGCCTAATTACCAGAATAATAAAGGGGGTATATTTGACAACCGTATTTCAGGTTTGAGATCTTATCCTTCACAAGCTAAAATATACATACAGCGTAACACAATAGAATGCTTGAAATATAGAACTGAAGTTTGTAAAACGTTAAAAATATTAAATACAATAATAAGACTACGCCGTTAGATAAACAATTTTTGAAAGCGACGTGTGGAAAATTGCGTATAAAGCAGCACTAGCTTCACTTATTTCATCTTATTTTGCAATGCTTTTTTGGTGTTACTTATTCCGTAATATACATAACACACATCATTACGAGTGGAACGTGAAACACACTGACGAAGTGAAAATAATACAAAGTATGAAACTTACTTCATTATGCTGATCAAGTTGTTTAAACTTGCTCAGCATTACTCAGCTTGTGGTACTCCAACATGCCACTTTTACTGACCCCAATACACGTCTGAATTGCATTGTGCGTGAATGCCTACTGCACAGGGTCGAGTGACAGGAGCATAAGGGGGTGGTACGTACAACGTAAGTCAAACAGCCTTCCCCTCTTAACATATCTTCAAACCTTCTGTCTCGTAGTTGCTTCTTTGAATGTTACGTAGTTCTGAAACTTCAACAAATTGCGTATTTTAAGCAGTTACAAATGTAATACCTTAAAATAGGAATTCAAAACTGTCATCGTTGAATTTAAACCCTTCAGAACACAACCGTCACAATACGTACAACCAGTTTTGGCATTCAGAAACTCTGAATTTCGTTAACGCAGTGCATCTCCTTACCTAAGTTTTAACTTATTCCCATTTTGGGAAGTCTGTCTGCTCGTAACTGGGCCTAAATCACACATCTTATTCACAGCAACATTAGCCCAGCCCCTTTCATAAGTGGATAGAGGTGCGCGTTACTTAATGACTGACGGCCCGCAAGTGTCAGTCTGTCTGTCTCTCTGTCTGTCGAACTGTCAGTCTGGCTGGCTGGCTGTCTGTCTTGGAGTCGAGCCCTGCTGGGACATACGATCAGATTTTCTTTAAGTCTGTGGACAAGTACTGTCTCGATTTAGCCTTACAAAAAGACGTATCAACGTCTTAATTACACCACGACATTTAACTTCTCTTTAAAAACCTTTCGATAATGAAATTATTGCCTATTCAGATATCACGCCGTACGCTTTAGATGCCACATAACGTTTCGGAGGAAACTGATGCCTCCATTTTCAGGAAGAAGAGTACTCCTCGTTACATCTCAGAAAACAGTAAGTCCTCCCATCTTATGCAATTCACAATACAAGACCTCGTAAATTTAATTAAGCTGTTTTCCCTTCCTTCAGCAATTAAATCTTATAAAGGAAGAGAAGTTTGCTGAATCGGACTTGATGTCATGTAACAGACACGCCGATGCACTGACGAAGAGGGTGTGTACCTGATGCACGTCCGTGAAAACAAACTCCAATTTCTTCCCTATTGCTTTACAGTGCATTGAAGCTCATATCTCTAATTGGTCGAGTCTTCATGGTCTTTCGCTTCTGATACATACTGCTGATTGAACGGACTCTGGATAGACGACAACCTTTTTCTCTTATATCAGAGAGATCTCTAGCGTCTGTGATATTTATTGCCAACCCACAGAGTAATGGCCTAGAGTGGGAAAGAATACTCCATGAAGGAACAGTAGTAACGTTTTTTTCTGTAAAGATGAAATTGCCCTGGACTTTGAGAGTGTCAACAGATCCAAAGGGAATGGTGAAAGTATCCTGCTACGTGTGACACGGAGGGGCACGTACCAACACTTTGCAACGAAAAATGTGAGGTAATCACGCCCTGTAGCCGTCTGCTCAGGACATCCCTCTGATAGAAGACATTTAATTCAGCGAGAAATAAATGCTGAGTCTACAATACGGTTCGAATTTAATCTCGAGTCAGGTCTTGGCTTCCCTGCGTAAAGGCAATTTCGTTTAGAAGTATGAAGCCACAGCGGGTGAGTAATTACATGTATACAAAAAAAAAAAAGTTCAAAGTACAAGCTTCGCCAGTGCGTTCCATAAATACCACGCCAGCTGTCCCAATAATTATCCACAAGTTAAATGTTTTCCATATAGAACTACATACAAAAGAAGTGGTTCGAGTCGAGATGCGAAATTAAATACAGGAAAATAACTTAACGTACAGTACAATAGAGCGAGATACACACGTTAAAGATAAGGTAAGATAAAGTCAAAGGATGTTTATTGTAAACCGTAAATTACATCTGAGTAAAGAACTGGATGCGCCGATCCCAGTGGCCGCGCGGTCTAAGGCGTGCGTCCGCGGCCGCTCGCTTGCTGGGCTTGCGGTTTCGAATCCCGCCGGAGGCACGGACGTCTCTTATATGAGTGTCGTGTGTTATCAGGTAGAAATTTCTGGGTCGAGCTGATCACCCATCCAGAGGAGTCCTACCGAGTGCGGTGTGTCTGATTGTGATCGTGAAGCCCCGATAATGAGGAGGCCGTGGCGTACTTCGGGCTGTACATCCAAGGGGAAAAAATTACTGGATGTAAAAAAGTAAATTACAGGCTTTGAACAGAAATTCAGCAGTCATATCTGGCCGGGTCATTTCCTAATATAAATCAAACGGGAGATGAACCTGCTCTGTAGGCCACTAGCTTCACATCACCAAGGTAATAAACAAGTACCACAATCATTTGTCACCTAAAATTAATTTCTGAAAAAAAAAACACAGAAACGAGCCCAAACACTCAGAATGTCAGCCTGAAACTCTTACACCTATTCCTTGGTCAATGACCATAATGTGGAAAGACGGACAGGCAAATGTCACGTGGACTGGCCTGGAAATATACCCGGAGTCTTGTGTTCTACCCAAGACCAGTCCATGTGGGATCTGTAGTTGACAAAGTGGCACTGGAAACAGGTTTTTCTCCCAGAAATTCGGCTTCCTCCTTTCAGTGCCATTCCACAATTCTCCATACTCACATTACATTCATATAACATCGACACTGTTATCATATCAAATTACAGCCTGACTAAATAAAACACTTCTGTCATTTCTCATAAACATCCAGGCACAAGCAATCTAAGCTACAATATTATGGTAAAAGGTAAAGCAGTCCCATTACAGGCCTCGACAGGCCCTTAGGGTTCCAGGAGGTCGACGCTCCCAGATTTCTAGACAGTCGGCACTTGAAGGTGGTAAGGTTGTCAGCCCTACGCACCGGCCGCCTTTACCCCCCCCCCCCAGGAAATATTGCTGGAACTCATTTCTGTTAGAGGCTGGATCGATCCCAGGACCATAGTGCGACCGACAGGATTATGCCAATGAAAAATTCCAATGACACCATCGGGAATCGAACCCGCAACCTTCCGGTTTGTAGTGCATTGCCTCAACCAACTGCGCCACCGCGGCCCCCACATTGTTATGGAAACTACTGAATATTTGTCCAAGCTTGTAATACTGAACATTCATGTTATTTGTTACCATACCTATCCTCTCGCATCAGGAAATTCGTGTCCTCAGTACGACTCAACCAACACCAGTGATGCTGTTAAACCGAAACCACCTCTGCAAGCACAAGTTAATTAACTGGAACTTTAGTGCGAATGGAGAGGGCACCCAATCAACTAATACGCTTACCCTGGTTTGAAATTTATTTGGATATCCATTAGTCAGGGGTTACCAAGAATATACGCGTATTCCTACGTATGGTACAGACGGTCTGTACTGAAACCACACAGACTACAGGGACTGCAGCATAACACACAAGTACCGCCACACAAAGCTTATAAAAAAAATGACTGCCGCCAGTGCCTCCTAATTCTGCTGTTTCAGTAACGTTTTAAATTCTTCGTCCTTTCATTATCAGCAGCATAATCAAGTATTAGGCCCAAAGGTCCCACAGGAATATCTTAGAACAATGCAAATTTTCGTATGTATTACAATCTGATTTTTATCGTTGACTGTAATTCAAACCGTTCTTATACACGATACCTTTCTCTCGTTTTTCACTATGATTACACCACTTATATCTGCAGTCCTATGTAATTCCTTTATAAAACTTCAACTCTTCCTTCCATACTGTGTGTGAACCCTATTACTAATTTCAGAAAAAACTTTTCAGCAATTTGAAGAGTTCGTTTGTTATTTGAGGTTATTATCCAGGCTTTTAAGGTAAAGGTAAAGGTTCACCCTATAACAGGCCCTGAGGGCCCAAGAGGGGGAGTAGAGGTATAGCTCTAAGCGTCCGTGAGCCTCGTGGGGTGACTAGCCCCACGCCCCGGCCGCTTTACCCCTGGGAGAGACCCGGTACCCATTGTACAGGAAGCTGGGTCGGCCCCAGGGCCGGTCTGAACGGTTGTGAAAAATTTCGTCCCCACCGGGATTCGATCCCCGGACCGTCCAGCCCGTAGCGAGTGGCTATACCGACTGAGCTATCGCGGCCCACTATCCAGGCTTTTGTTCCGTATAACATGACAGGTATTACAAGTCTGTTACAAATTTGAATATCGCTACGATTGCAGTCCAAATCGTTCGTCATTCCCGTTTCCCCTTGCTTTCCTGATGATTTATTTAATAATCCCTTCAAAATAAGTTGGAATTTCATTGATTTATGTCCACACGGGCGAAGCCAATTTGTGAGATATAAGACAAGTTACTGATTTTGTTATTAATTTAGGAACTGTTAAAAACTATGCTTCCAATTGAAGCGTTATTTACATTTACCTGTGATCACTGCAATATAAATTTTAACTCCAGACGATCTGTAAATCGGATTAAAAAATCGGACACAAAATTCTCCAAAACGTTTGGAACTAATGCCCTAAACCAGGACAGAAAAAGACTCAGTTTCTTCCTACACTAAAGTTGATATCAGTACATTAATTGTCACCCGCAATTGATATCCTTCATCTGTAACGAGACAGTGGAAGCAAACAATATGAATATAAATGTATATATAGGTACACCATCACAAAGCTCTCGTCCCACATATTTCCAGACACATACATCATGCTCACATATGTATATGTATATTGCACCCATGAGTGTTGTAAAGGGCCGAGTTTTCATTGCCGTGGAGACGTTTCCTTACCACAAGTCATTACACCCGATCGCAGAATGAGCCAAACTTAGAAAATAAGTCTGACACAACACAAAAGGACAGATAGATACACTGAGGAAGCCGTTCTCCTTGTACGGAAGGCTGCGTCAGGGAGCGACCGGATCCTCCGTTCTCGAGACAAAGTTATGTCCTCGTCTTAACCTTTTAAAGCCTAGCGGTAACTTTACGTACCGCCAGGTTTAACATTAAAAAATTCTACGTGGTGCCCACATTGCGTTTATGTGTTTTGTACGGATCTCAGAACAAACAGCAACTTTTGCCTTATAAAACATTAAGAGATTGGTTTTTATAACCGAAGTGGAGAGTGTTCACAGCGCGGTACGCACTGAGTCCTTATATAAAACAGATACGCTTCGTCTTTAAAGGGTTAAAGGGCCTACAAGTACATATCAAAGAATTCCTCTTGAACTTCTAGACCCTTGAAGATGTGGCCACCACGATGTCTCGGAAACGTCGCGATCCGATTACAAGTTGACGCAGCGTCACATCCCAGAAGAACGGAATCCTCAGCTACATCGCTGCTAAAACCACGAACCTCGCACAGCTAGGCACGTTCTTCCGAGGAAGCAAGGGCGAAACTTCGATGGTGTCCTTTGGGCAGGTAGTTGTTCTCAAACAATACCATATGCTCCTGTTTCATAGTTATTTACACACTACATGTTTCAATCATTCGATCACCATCAGGTGTACATATAAAAATTTAAAGTCCCAGGTAAAAGTGTGTAAAAATGTTTGTATAATCTCACAAATAATGCCACATATATAGAATATACACAACGTAGGTTACAATGCGTTTTCGTAACACTGGCGTGTCATTAACCATGAGCAGTGTGGTGCGTAACCCAAATATTAAACATTTAATTTTTTTAAATATTGATTGTTGTTCTGTCAGACAGGTTAGTGTAGTATCCTGCCTGACTCATATCTGCATAGCAGTTATCCTGCTTGTGTTACAGTGCCTGTTAAGTGGTCAGATGTCTCTCAGGTTATTCGGGCTGAGTTTGTACAACCCTTGATATTTAGGACGGAGCGCTATCCATTTACTTTTAATGGAGACTACTCAGTTCCAGTGCTACTGCCACACAGACAGACAGATTTGTTGCATTACCACTTTCATCTGCAGCTACTAGGTGTGAAACAGTAAGCAGCAGTTTGTCACTTTGAATTCACTGTGCCAACTAAAATTGCCCGAGTTCCATGGTGTACGCAGAGCGAAGCAGAACACGTTCGGTTTAATGTAACAGAAATTCTTGAATAGCCTTTCTACACATCACTTATTACTTTCCGCATGTCACAGTCCTGAAAACAACATTCAGTTCCATTTCACATCAGCTCTGCAGAATTGCGTCCCCATGTTTAATTTACATTACGGAAACAGTGTGTGACATAATGCAACTAAACCCTCGAGGAATAACTATCCTCTAATCCATACAGATTTCAACCTAACTAAATAAATCAATGGAGCAAAGCCCTTCTTGACAAACTAACAGGCCCTGAGCTTTTCAAGAAATTACCCGCACTTTATGAAACCCGGACGTTCATTACCGCATTCACAATAGCCCGCCACCTGTCCCTATCCTAAGCCAGATCAATCCAGTCTTTGCCCTCATCCCACTTCTTAAAGATACATTTTAATATCATCATCCCATCTAAGCCTGGGTCTTCCAAGGGGTTCCTTTCTTCGGTTTTCCCCACCAAAACTCAGTATGGACCTCTAACCTCGCCCATACGTGCCATATACCCAGCCCACCTCACTCTATAGGTATCTCAGTCTCAAGACAAAATCGTATACGTGTCCTAAAGGCGCCATTTTGATAAAAAAACGTTTGCCTTAAACAGTTTGTACGTACTGACGACACTACGGTTACTGCACCTTCATATTACCAATTAAAATGGTCTCTCGGTCTGAGAAGCGTAATGTGTACCGCTGAAGCACTGGATCGTGGATTCAAATTCCACTTTGGACATGGAAAACTGTCCGAATTAAAGCAATTATCTACCCAGTCATTCCTCCGGTTCTTCTATAATATCCTCAAGTTATTGCGTCTAGGAGACTGGAATTCACTCTATTGTATTTGGCCATATAGGACTGAGGTGGACAAAGAATAAGGAATTTTTACTTTCAACTTACAGAGACGTGCCTCACGTTCTTGCACTGCAGTATGAAGTACGCTGACTTAACGGAACCTTCTTGTGCTAAGCGTAAAGCAAATTAAGTCGAACAGTTTATCAATGCTAGCTTTGTATTCCCCCCCCCCCAAAGGCGCAACAGTCCCCAGTGGGCCAGGTCTCCCTCATTATCGAGGCGTCACGATCACACTCAGACACACCACACTCGGTAGGACTCCCCTGGATGAGTGATCAGCCCAACGCAGAGACCTCTGCCTGGCGACAAACAACAATCACAAGAGACATTCCTTCCCCCGGCGGAATTCGAACCCGCAATCCCAGCAAGCGAGCGGCCGCACAACCACGCCTTAGACCGCAGGGCCACTGGCATCGGCAGTTTTGTATCTTGCAGACCAGAAAATAATTCAGGCTGAGCATAATGTTTAGTGGTACGGTGTTTCATAACACACATTTTTGTACTGATGCAACCATAAGAACTTACTGTGACATATTACTGTCTAGACTGTGAAGTCGAAATTGTGTCTTTAAATTTGCATTTCTTGAGAACAGCAGATGGGTTTAAACTTCGTGGCGTGTGACGCCGGAACAAGGCTCCTCAAAATACCAGCCATTCGTGTCGTGTTTAAGTAATAGACAATTCTGGCTTCCACATACGTTCCTAATTTTTCCTGTCATGCAGTTCTGTCACGTATCATATATTCTTGTTATCTCAATTGCCCTCGAATGGCTCATACTATTACGTAGGTTATAAACTTCTAGACTGAAAAAGAAGCAATTTTGTTTACGAGAACAGAGAGGCTACAGCTAATATTGATCCAATGGCGAATGTTATTTTATGTGAAAGGGAAATTACAGCGGATACTCATTCATAACTTTGGTGAATACGATTGCTAAGGGTTCGGCAAACATTGCAATAAGTAAAAGGGACGCACAATTGATACTGAAAACCTACGCTCAACTTAGAGATTGACAGCGGCACTGCCTGTCGAGACCTACTGATTATGTCTCACTATTTTAGACTAAAAACGGGGAACTAGCCTGTCCCCGAAGGGCAGTGTTTAACCTTTTAAAGCCTAGCGGTAACTTTACGTACCACCAGGTTTAACATTAAAAAATTCTACGTGGTGCCCACATTGCGTTTATGTGTTTTGTACGGATCTCAGAACAAACAGCAACTTTTGCCTTATAAAACATTAAGAGATTGGTTTTTATAACCAAGGTGGAGAGTGTTTATAGCGCGGTACGCACTGAGTCCTTATATAAAACATACATGCTTCGTCTTTAAAGGGTTAATTTATTTTTCATTATTTTTATTTATTTTAAAACATCAGACGATGGACAAAGTCGACAAAGCTACCAATCTTATGCCTGATAGCCTTATACCAGCGCCAGAACCTTACATAAGTATCCGCTACGCTAGCCACACGACGCAGTTCTCTGATAGCTTCATTTCAGTTCGCTTTATGCATTTAACTACAACAACAACAAAAATGTGCTATATGAAAGAATTCCGTAACCATAATACACAATTTTTTTGGGGTGGGGAGCGGGAGAAGGCAAATGCTGCTGATAGAATGGTAGAGAAAATACATTTCTAAGGCAAAGCACGTTTGAAAAAAATAATTAAACAGTTAGTTTCACTGGCTACATGGACAATTACAATGTCACTGATCTAGCCCTGGGCACAGATGCACCGGAAGTTGCAGATTTTTATGCGATCAGCACTGAAGGACACGACAAAAGCGACACCCTGTACCGCAATGCATCAACTGCCTGAGCAAACAGCTTAAGCACTAATGTTTCTGACTTCTGTTTGACTGGTGACTGGTTTGAATCTCTGCTGGAACAAGGCACACGCTGACTGGGAATGTCGTTTTCCGAAGTTTCTCAAACAGAATGCCACTGCAGTACTTCAAATCACGAAACGACTGATTCCTTCCATTTTTTTAAAAAGACAGTCGAACTCGGTTACAACGTCACGAAAGGGACTGAATATTTTGTGTCGTTATAAACGAGTGTTGTTCTAACCGAGGAGTAAAATTTTATGGTTAACAGTGAGGAGTTAATTGGAACCACAGAATATACGACGCTATAGGCGAGGTGTCGTTATAACAGGGTTCGACTGTACTTTATTACTGATCCTACCATTCGAAGCTACATACTTTGACCTACTGACATCGTTGCTAAACAAACCGCAAACAAAATATTCTTAGATGTTGGGTCAATTCACACTAAAATGTTAAAAGAATGTTCATCAAGTGGGGCAATAATTACAAGAATATAGGCCTACTGTATTAATATAATCGAAGTCCGTCTTACACAGTGTAGTACTGCCTAAGTGTACGAGCACAGTGAAACTCTCTAGCTCGATGTGACATGCAGTCTTGTAGGTTTGCAAGTTCCAATAGCAAACCGGCACCATTTTCATCAAAGTTCTCCGATTAGACTATATCCAAACTCCAACGCTTGAAATCTACAGAGATTCAGATAAGAAGTAACTAAACTGTACCATCAAGCGAGATCAGATCCAGGGATCACAGATACTGAAGTTTCATCTTCATTCAACACGTTATAAACACGTTCATGTATGGCATATAGCCTTGGTTGCCAACTATGGAATATAATAACATTTTAATACGAGTTAAACTGAGCTACTGTTTTAATCAAGTCAGATATCGACGGCTCGAACACTGGAATTGTGAGTACCAATCTCAACTGGGGCTTTAATATATGTCAGTCTTATGTCTGCACTTCGCGTTCTCCATTGCAGGTTGAGGATGCGGACTGATGCCCCAAGAAAGTACAGCCACTCCGCGACCTACGCAGTAGTTAGGTTCCGGAACGTACGGCGCAAATCGAATTTTGCGCAAGTTGGAATACAGCGTGCATATGGTCAACTATATGTTTATATAAAACGGAATCCAGTTGCAAATCCAAACACAACCGAACCTGATCGGCTGCAGCATGACCGTCACACCGCCTGTCTTATTGCCGAGCAGTATTCTTCCGCCACCTTCATCTAATTGCGCTTTTATTCCGCAAGAAAATATATGGCGCGCATATAAAATCGCGCACGTCTGAAATGGCGTAAGTTTGAGAGTGTATGTAAGGGGGAAAAAAACAATTCACAAATTCAGAAATTAATCCTAAGCACTAACAGCGCAGAAAAGGCTTAATAGTTGGCAGATGGTGAATAAAAACGTTGATACGAATAAATTCATTAAAATTACTCTACCCACTAATTTTAACTACCACTAAATTGAAATGTTGGTGCATAACTGAGGCAAAAGCGATGCCGCTGCATACCGACTGACAACGACGCCCACCCTCCCGTATTCAGTCCCATCTAAAAACTCTCTATAGTGCCTAATAAGTAGCAATATATGCGTTACAGGGTCCCACAAAGAAATCTTGTCTTTCTTAAGTCTGAAGATTTGTAAAGAAGTGTGTCAGTACTTCTGTAACATTAACCAACAAATGCATACAGTTGTCATACACAACGCGTTAGCAGTCTCTCACACACATATTGGGCTTTTCCCATCATCTCCTGTTGGTTTAAAAGCACGTGTTTGGGATGTTGCCTTGCTTTCGTCATCAGGCAAAAGGAAGAAACCTGCTTTCTTGGATCCATTAGACGGAGCTAATCCCTAATCTCTGGATGAGGCTTACAGATCAGCTCTATCTACTCAACCCAGCACAGTGCATTTCGTACCTTTACCTGACGACGAAGACAGAGCCCAGTCCTGAAACCTTGCAACTTTAAACTACGGGTCTTGATGAAAAACGCTACGTACGTGTCCGTATAACTGCCTTAATTAATCTTTGAATTTTGTATCCTCTACTTAGCCACGTTTTTTTACCACTCCATTAAAGTTTGTAGGAAATCCACTGACACAGACACCTTCATTATTCTTGTAATATACTCCACTTCATTAGTGTCCGTGCAGAATGCATGTATAACTGTATGTAGACAATTACTGAAATGATGCTTCTAAGTACGTTCGAAGTAGAAACGACGTTACCGACTCCTCTTCATTTACTACCACAAATATCGAAATATAAGTTAATATAAGGGCCGTGCCATGGCTCAGGCAGTTAGCCGCTGGCCTCCCATCGCGGAGGCCCGGGTTCGATCCCCGGTCAGTCCATGTGGGATTTGTGGTGGACAAAGTGGCACTGGTACAGGTTTTCCCCCCGAGTTCTTCGGTTTTCGCCTGTCAATTTCATTCCACCGGTGCTCCATTACTAGGAAAAGGACAAAAAATAATCACCATCTTCATCTTCATCTTCATCATAGGGTTGCACAATAAGCCTCATGGTTGCAGTGCGTCCGTAGCGTCTGCTGCGGGCCCCTCACCACTAAAAAAAAGTGATATATCAGTGGACTAAATAAGCTACACTTAGCCTTGTAGTGACCTCTAATTTAAGTGCCATGACCTTGGAAACTTTATCTATTGAGCACCTCCTTCTGCTTTTTCTTAGTCCGACTTCTACCACCTACTCATTACAGGTGTGGAAAGTTATTGGTACACCTGTCCACATTCGATGACACACACACACAAACACTTCGTATAACTCCTCTGGACGAGGGATCGGCCCACTGCAGAGACCTCTCCCTACAGAACACGACAGTCACAAGGGACAGCCACACCTCCGGTGGGATTCAAACCCGCAACCCAGGCAAGCAAGCGACCACCGGGATCGACTCTAATGAATGTCCCTTGTACTATTTCACGTGGTCTAACACCATTCTCCACCTTCCACAACACGTGTTACACCACAAATATACGTGACACGATTTTGTGTTGCGTTTTCGAAACGAGACGGCAAGTTGCATTAGCGAACTTAGTTTTTGCGTGCGTCTGTAATATAAGAATTTTAAACTGAGTCACAAAATTCCCTACACTCTCTTCCACAGTCAAGCAAAATTCTGCTCCATTTTTCGCATTAATATTTACATCCCTGGAGTAAACGATAACGTAATTACTAACGGCATGGAAGTCTGCCACGTAAAATGGCAGAAAATGCGTAATTACAAATGGAGGGAAGACTTTTCGCTCAGCTTACGATACTAGACGTTTTCTGTGCCGACATAATTGTTTTCCACCAAAATACGAAAGGGCTTAGCAGTTTCAATTGAGAGAAACGCACAGTTTGTTTCTGTGAACTTCATGAATTCCATGGCTTGTAACTTATAAAATACACACTACGCAGAACAACAAAAAAAATGATCCAATAATGTTGTTTCGAAATATCATGTCCAGTACGTTTCATGGCTAAATGAGGTATGCAGCTTGCCGTACAGTTCACCTATTGCTACTCACGAAGTTATTCAAATATTCACCGCGAGACGCCCCAACAAAAAACCGAGAAAATTCATGCTGAGTTGTGTCCGATAAAATATCGAGAATACAGACCGTCAAACGCGTGGCAAAACATCCACACAATTCACAGTAAGTAGTACGATAAATTGTCTGCAATATTCACCGTCAGACTACAGTCGAAATATAGAGATTATTCACTGTGAGGCAACCGACAAAATTTCAACAATATCCACTTGATACGCCTTACAAATCGAGGGAGATTACCGTGGAACGCTCAACAGAATATCGAGAATATTCACCGTGAGAAGCCTGACAAAATGCTGAAATAAACGACCGTCAGACGCCCGAAAAACTATACAGATAACTGACCTAAGACGCCCGAAATCATACCCAGAAAATTCACTGTGGGACCCCCGACAAAATACCGGATAATTCACTGCGAGACGCTCGACAAAATATAGAGATAACTGACCTAAGACGCCCGAAATCATACCCAGAAAATTCACTGTGGGACCCCCGACAAAATACCGGATAATTCACCGTGAGACGCTCGACAAAATATAGAGATAACTGACCTAAGACGCCCGAAATCATACCCAGAAAATTCACTGTGGGACCCCCGACAAAATACCGGATAATTCACTGCGAGACGCTCGACAAAATGTAGAGATAACTGACCTAAGACGCCCGAAATAATACCCAGAAAATTCACTGTGGAACTCCTGACAAAATACAGGATAATTCACTGCGAGACGCCCGACAAAGTGTAGAGATAACTGACCTAAGACGCCCGAAATCATACCCAGAAAATTCACTGTGGGACCCCCGACAAAATACCGGATAATTCACTGCGAGACGCTCGACAAAATATCGAATAATTCACTGCGAGACGCTCGACAAAATATCGAATAATTCACTGTGAGACGTCCGACAAAATATCGAAATAACTTACCGTGAGTCGTCCGACAAAATATCGGAATCATACATCGTCAGGCGCCCGAAAAAAATATCGAGATATTTGAACTTAAGATTCCCGACAGAGTGCGCAGAATATTCACGGTTAAAAGCCCCGACGACAAAGTATCGAGATATTTCACGGTGAGGAGTATGAAAAATTATCTTCAATATTCACCGTGAAACGCCCAAAAAATATCCAGAATATTCACCTGGGACGCCCGAAAACATATGCAGATAACTGACCGTGAGGCGCTCGACAAAATATCGAGAAAATTCACTGAGAGGTGTTCGATAAAATAACGAGAAAATTCACAGTGGAACGCCAGACGAAATACAGAGACAATATGTCGTGAGATGCCCGACAAAAAATCGAGGTAACTCACCGTGACATCGTTTGAAAAAATGTAGAATTTTTTCAGGGTGTTCTGACAGGAAATGTTACTTCACGTTCGGAATAACAAATGCTGTAATATTATTAATCTCCAGTCGAATGCTTTTTGTATCCCGTTTTAATTACGCAGATAATTTCAGCAGTTGACCTACACCTTTAAAAAAACCATTGAACACATCGTTTGGATATAAATCTAGCGAACAAAATGTTCAGCACTCCGACTTGCTTCTCACAATCCAGTGGTGTGGACCTAGATGGGTGCTTATCACATTATTGTGTAGTTACACGGATTAATGTGTTTGGTGTGCAGAAATCTCAAACTCTACAATTTATATATAACTGACACCGCGATACAATGCACGTACGTAACAAACTATCGACAAAATATCTCACATCCATGGAATGATTCCGTTTTCTAGCCGTTCAAACCCCCCTGAAGTCATATTAGATGTAATGAGTAACGTACGGCATAGTCGTATAGGCATGTTCACCACTGAAGTTTCATGGAACGGGCTTGCGTACAAGTGTTATGTTTAACAGTCTTGTTTATTTCAATAAATGTCTGAAACAAGAAAGATGGGTAAATTAAATTTAGAGTAATTTCTTTTAATTCATGAAAGCAAAATCTTTACGAAACATCGTATAACATTCCAGCTACGAAAAAAACCGACAAAAAAGTAGGCCAGTGTGACGAATGAAAGCCTTGCGTCGATTTATGGTATTAGTCGAGTGTTCGCCTCCAGTGAAACGTTCAAGAAAAGCGGGTCAGTGAAAGCTTTTCCGAGCCCCTGGCTGAAAACAGGTAACCGTAACAATTCGCTATTGACACTACTCACGCCAGGAGTACGCCAGAATTATTCATCCAGTAATTATCAGGAAAACTGCAGGGGATGAAACACTGCACTAGGTACAGAAATTTTTCGTACGATATAGTATACCTACGCATGCTACTGCGATAAGGTGTCGATAAATTTACTGTTTTTCTTGATAACTGCAGGAATATATTTAAACTGACCCATGACACAGCGTTCTAGTCACGCCACAGACATACCTCTGATCACTATCTCCGATTTGAGTTGAATTACATTAAAATAAAGTTAAATTTTTAATCTACCCTTAATCGAATTTAATCAAACTCAATCCATTTTATGAATATCAAAATAAGCTAATAAATTTCATCACTAAAATATTAACATCATATCAGTTTTTATATACATAGCAACTTGTTACGTGACACTACGTTCCCAGAGCAAATTTCCAACGAACTGTTACCGAAAGAGTACAAAATACATAAATAGTATACTGTCTAACTCTGCAAAATACTACGTTTCAAATACTACGTTTTATTATTACCATATATTCAATACACATCTACAGTTATTTATGTTTCATAAACTATACTATTATAAATTTTTAAAACCTCATACATCATTATTTCTGAAAGTGTTACGTATGTTGTATAACACAACGTTTCAAAGGTTCGAAATTTCTAACCACCAATGAAGCTGCCAACATTTCCTTTTTGTACTTTTGTGACCCGCCTGATAACAGCCACCGCCATTAGCCGAAACATGCAGTTGGTTTTATGTCTAAAATAAAGTTGCGTTTATAATGAGCATATTTGTACTTCTTGTTTCAGACGTATACGTTGTTGAACTAAGTTATGATAACCAATGATACGAGCGTAGATTTAACGCTAAATACAAATCTACGGAACATTTGGGGTCGGCAAATTGAAGATGCGCTCTGACAGCAACAGCGAGGAGCGTATAACTAACCTTGTATAGAAATGCAGGCACAAATTAAGGTCTAACAAACCAACACGTGAATGTGGGTAGAGTCGACGAGCTGTGAACTTCATCTGTCACAGACTCTGGGCTCAATTATCATAAAATAACGACCGGAGGGCTCTGCAGTTGATGGGTCACAATGGGCTCAGACTGAGGGCACGTGAGGAGCGTCACTCATTTTATCTATACGTCTAAAAACTGAATCCGTCCGCCATTTCATCGTTTATTAATAATTGTTGGAAAATTAATAACTTGTAAATTGGCAATTATAAAATTGCACGGATATGTTTATGACCACTAATTGGTACGATTTAACAATACAAAACAATAGATAACGAGTTTCAGACAACACTAAACTCTGGGTCAACATTACAGCCAACGTAATATAGGTGCATATCGATTATCACTTACATCGCAAATCTGAAATAGGTAAGTCCGCTCCAGTTGCAATTTAACTTGTAATTTAGTGTGTGATGAAATTATATCTCGCAATTTCGCCGCCGCCGCCACCGCCCATGCTGCTGCTGCTGCTGCTGCTGCTACTACTACTACTACTACTACTACTACTACTACTACTACCACCACCACCACCACCACCACCACCACCACCACCACCACCACCACCACCNTACTACTACCACCACCACCACCACCACCACCACCACCACCACCACCACCACCACCACCAACGCCGCCGCCACCGCCGCTGCCACCATTACCACCACCACCACCACCACCACCACCACAATTACTACCACCAAACCAACAACAAAACTATTTCCGGTCATGGTATTATTCTAAATTCTATCACAAAGTGGAGCTTACAAGTTTAAAACCAAACTGTTTTGCACATATTCTCTTCCTGTTCCATACGGGTTTTGCACGCTGCTGCCTTTGGTTACCTGCCGGGCACCGCTACTAATTGGCAGTCAGTATTTTCCACTGTCAATATACAAGTTTTAGTTCCAACCACTACACAAAACTAACTTCTATGCTCCTACATATTTCGGCTGCATATTGTAGCAATCACCACGGAGACAGTAATGTCAAAAAGACATAAGTGGATAGACAGTGTTACTAAAATTGCACAGATTAAAATACACGTATAGTGTTCAAAACATAAAATGTTAAAATGTAAAAGGCTGTCGCCAAATATCTTTACGTATTAAATAACTCGTATTGTAGATGGGTTGTAAGCCAAGGCTTTGCTACCTGCTGTTTACTTCATGACTGATCGTTCTGCACTGCCAATACGCACGTACAGTACGCTGCCTATATCTTTATGACATTGCTGGCTCCCTGATGATAGCTGCAATACGTCGCCGAAACATGTAGGAGGGAAAAATTGCTCTTGTGCAGTGTTTGGACTAACACGTGCATGTGTATAACACATGCACGTAATATGTCCATTGTACAGTTCCACGACTGATTTAAAACATCACAGGATGGGGAAAAAATGTTATTCAGTTGGTTGTTTCTGTTGTGCTTCTCATTGTTGTTTTTACGGTACTTAATCGTGATCGGTGAACACCTGCCTCCACTTCACGTCACTGCTTGTTCCAACATTCTAACAAGTTAAATCCGTTTAATGTTCTTTCCCCTAAACATTGTCCCGTCTTCCTCCGCAATACAGGAATGTAGCAGGGTTATTTCACCGTTTAAAGCCCAGCGGGTTTTATGTACCGCTATGTTTGACACTCAGCTACCTACTGCAATTTGCTCACACACTGTATGCATATGTACCGTCTGATTCTCATTATAGACAGCCATTACTTCCATATATAACATCCACAGCTTTGTGTTCGTAATAGAAGCACGCTGTGTTTTCAATGAGGGGAAAACTCGATCCTTATACTGCATAATGTAGATCACGTTCAGTCATCGAAGGACTGAAGAAATGGGAGGACTCTGTAACACGCAGAAGTCGGCTACGATAGTGAAACCAACAAATGAACATAAGTTTATGAAATTATATTATACACACCGTATACCTCCCACCTGTTTCGGCCACTTATGCGACCATCTTCAGGGAGACGAATCACAAAGAACATATACATCGAAATATTACAAAAGTTTTTGAAATTAACGCACAGATATAAAACAATAAATTTTAAAAGTAACATATGGTTAAAATACATACACTTTAAAACATGCATTATTTTTAAAAAATTATATAGCAGGATTCGGTTATAATGTTATGAAAGGGACTAAATATTTTGTCGTTATAAATGGGTGTCGTTCTAACCAAGGAGTATAAAGTTACGGCAAATAGTGAGGAATTAATTGGTACCACAGAACATGTGACCTTATATGAGAGAGTCGCTTAAACCGACGTCGTTATAACCGGGTTCAACTGTATATGCATTACTTTTAAAACATGTTTTAATGGAAGGAAGAGTCCTTCACGCACAAAAGAAGAACTGAAGAGTAAGAAAGGCGAGGTACGAGAATTTACCGAGTCAATGTAAAACATCAAAACACAGGCACTGTGTTACATTTATTAAATTCCTCATAATATTCGTTCAAAGTGGACTCCGACTCCTGGGAAATAACAGCTGCAAAAGTTACCCTATCGTAAAAGCCGTATAACAGCATTTTATTTCTAAATGTAATGTTGTCTATCTTACAACAGAAAAAATGCTACTGCCGATTTCCCTACCTCTACCGGCTTTACAGCTACCTTGCACACTACAGGATAGGCCTAAATTGTGTTTTTATCTTTTTCAAGTACATTTAAATAATTTGTATCCCTTCCTGTATCCAGGTGTCCGGATGTAAGGCCTGATCTGGTGAAATAATTGGCAAATCCTCACTTTTAATTACACAAGTGATTAACATGTTTGTGAGAACTGGGCGCAATGTATGTCTCTACAGAAATATGCAATATGTGTCTACAGAAATGTGCAATATGTCTCTACAGAAATGTGCAATACGAAAAGTGCAGTATTCTGATACGACATAGTCTGGATCGATCTCCAGGTAGAGCAAGGCTGTGAGAGATTAAAAATTCGCATAAAGTCTTCTGCTTTGCGAGATACTGTACTGTTGGTAAATATGTGGGAAGTGCAAACACTTTGCTGATGATGTCTGTTCAGAACAAACCTTCCTTTACCCATCAAACTCAAAACTGTTCACCTTTAGCGCTCCTTTGTTCTGACCCGGAAAGTTTTCGTGAACTTTCCATCCATTCTGCTACACGAATGTCTCCTACGGAGACCTACGAACAGATAAACAATGGACAGATGCTTGCTGTTTCTGTCTTAACCTCTTTCACATTTCCTTCTTTTGTTACATTTCTTGACGAGCCTACAAGGACGCGAATGGAGCCCTGATCAGATCCCTAGCTTTTAAGCCTAGCTCTGTGATAAAATTGTTGGGTTCCACTTCATCTCATGCGACGCTTCTTAAAATCAGTACACGATAAGCGTAGCGTAACTTAGCAAACAACCTTCAAGAAACAGTAAATTCTATGGTATATGAAACAAGGAAGCGATTTATAAACGTCTGTACAAAAGAAGAAACAACTCCAAAGTAAGTGCGTTTTTTATCTCACGTCCATTAAATCATGGAATATTAGTCTCTTAACTTGTCAGAAGACACGCAATAAATAAGCAGCGTTAGATTTGGAAAAAGTACATAGGCAACTGCGCCTATAGGCTATGGTTGAGTGTGTGCCGATGTATACGCACAAATGGATGTACAAACAAACAAACAAACAAACAAACAAACAGCTGAAACAGCCTTTCGGATGCAGAAATGAAAGCTTAATTACAGATTTTTCAGATATAAGACGATAACTTTATCACCACTTATCTAGCCATTACTTTTCTACCGCTGTATTAAAAAGGCTCTGGTCTGACCCCAACAGTTACACCAACCGTTAACACAAAATACAATGTCAAACGAATGGAGACCATTTGAAACAGGAACCATAACATGAGACTCGCACAGTAAACCCCAACGTTGTCACATATCGTCAAAAGAGTTCATGCGGCCGTCCACATACGTCTGCTCAATGCCTCAACAAATATCCGATTCAGCAGGAGCTGCGAAAAGATGCGAAATGTTGAAGTGTGGGCAAAAACTAAATTTAAAAATTTTTTATAACGTGAATAATTGCCACGTGCTGGCGCAAGGTGTATAGCGGCACAGTTCCTGGAAGTTATACGGACACCAAATGTCATTTCTCTCGTTGACTGATTTTCATTGGCTTCTAGACTACAGCATCCCCAGTGCAGCGATAAGGAAGGTAATAAAGTCTAGAGTCAATGAAAACGAATTAGTTTTGACTCCCTTTATAATACTGCCATGCAAGACCTAGTAATGTTAGTGTTAATTAACCTTTTAAAGCCTAGCGGTAACTTCACGTACCACCAGGTTTAACATTAAAAAATTCTACGTGATGCCCACATTGCGTTTATGTGTTTTGTACGGATCTCAGAACAAACAGCAACTTTTGCCTTATAAAACATTAAGAGACTGGTTTTTACAACCGAAGTGGAGAGTGTTTACAGCGCGGTACGCACTGAGCCCTTATATAAGACAGATACGCTTTGTCTTTAAAGGGTTAAAGATGCTTAACACCGAAGAAAATTACGGCATTAGAAGAGTCACTTTAGCAATAAACTACCTCGGAATTCTGTGTTTCTACTGGATAGTACTGCAGACCTCCACAGACACGTACGTCCTACTGATTTTATGACCGAAATTTGACAACAAGCAAGCAAGCCTTGTTTAAGTCACGTCGCATGTAATACGACAGATACTTTTATTTGCTTTTAATTAGATGCGCCATTTTCTTTGTGCTTGCAGACTTCGTGATGTTGATTTTCCATCACAGTTAAGTAGAACTGTTACAACACAAATATACGTAAACGCAAATTTTTTGTAATAACATATTTCACGGTTTTATGTAATCTTTTGTTTAGATACTCTGGAAACTAATTTGGATGATACCTTGGTTGAAAAAGCACTGCTCTGTCTACTCATAGTATTTGTCTTTAGAAAGACTGTTTGTCAACACAATTAGGTTCTGTTTCTACAAGCGTTTGATCTCTAATTAGAAGTGGAGTTCTGTTGCGATCTTTCTTCAATACGACTTTGCTGCGCGAAAGCGTCTTGTAAACACAGGGCATTCGTCTGACAAAATTCCGGTTCCCTGTAGGGTAAAAACCAGTAATTGTGGAGCAATAATAAAGTATCTTTTCGTACGCAAATTGAGGTGCGAAATGACCATAATTAACATCGGGTCTTAGTTTATGAAACTGAAATAACATTAACACACACAGTAATGCATAGAAATTAAACAATTACAAATTCACAGAAATTAAAATCGGTATTTCTATTGTTCTAACATAGATCTATATAGACTCTATGCGCAACTTCCTTTCAGCGGTAGTCACCCAGTATGACCTCCAGGTTTCTCGCGACAAAAGTCGAATACTTTTCTTCCACCATCTCTCCCACCAACTGATGCCATTATTTCAGTGAGCAGGAATATCTGTTGGCAGTAATATCACAAAAATGGCGTCCACCCCAAAGATCCACAAAACCAAGCGGCATGATGTTCGCCCTGGAGACGTGGACAGCCTGGAGCACTGAGTACCGTCTTTATCAGTAACATGTCCCAACCATCGCTGTGGTACAAAGTGTTATCAGATGTTCTCGCAACTCTAGGAGGGGTGACAAGGCGCACCACGTTATCATCGACGAATACATAAAAATTTACCGCCATAAATTCACAACATCCAGACCGACCGACCGACCGACCGACTGACTGACTAACGAACTACATGGAGTAGAGGCCTTCTTGAAAAGCTAACAGTTTCTCAGCTAGTCAAGAAATTCTCCGCATTTTATGGAAACCGGAGGTTCATTACCGCATTCACAACAGCCCGCCACCTCTCCCCATCCTGAGCCAGCTCAATCCAGTCCATGCCCCATCCCACTTCTTCAAGATCCATTTTAATATTATCCTCCCATCTACGCCTGGGTCTCCCAAGTGGTGGCCTTCCCTCGGGTCTCCCCACCAAAATCCTGTATGCACCTCTCTTTTCCCCCATATATGCTACATGCCCCGCCCACCTCATTCTTCTCGATTTGACTACCCGGATAATATTTGGTGATGAGTACAGGTCATTGAGCTCACCCAGACCGACAAACTGCACAATACGCTTCCTTGGATATTTATACCACAAAGTCACATTGAATATTCTTACGTATTAACGAAGGCTAACGCAGTACGTAGGCAGCCTCCGAGACGCTGTATGTGAGGATCCACGGGCGGTGGCGCAATTGGTTGAGGCACTGCGCTACAAATCGGCATGTCGCGGGTTCGATTCCCGATGGTGTCAGTGGAATTTTTCATTGGCATAATCCTGTCGGTCGCACTATGGCCCTGGGGTCGACAGAAATGAGTACCAGGAATATTTCCTGGGGGGTAAACGCGGCCGGTGCGTAGGGCTGACAACCTTACCACCTTCATGTGCCGATTGTTTAGAAATCTGGGAGCCTCGACCTCCTGGAACCCTGTGGGCCTGTCCAGGCCTGTAATGGGACTGCTTTACCTTTTTTTTTAATGCTGCTTAAGGAATGGATAGGTATCTAATCTGGCAATCAAATGGAAACCACCAAGATACGTTGCCACAAAAAGTATCGCTCTTTAACCTTTTAAAGCCTAGCGGTAACTTTACGTACCACCAGGTTTAACATTAAAAAATTCTACGTGGTGCCCACATTGCGTTTATGTGTTTTGTACGGATCTCAGAGCAAACAGCGACTTTTGCCTTATAAAACATTAAGAGACTGGTTTTTGTAACCGAGGTGGACATTGTTTACAGCGCGGTACGCACTGAGTCCTTATATAAAACGGATGGGCTTTGCTTTTAAAGGGTTAATGTTAAAGCGAGTGC
>BLKM01000817.1:16285-31700 GCA_013340265.1 Coptotermes formosanus
TTCTTACTGTTTGTTTCAATTTCATTAATTTTAGCTTTCAGATATTCCTTCTTTTTGTGCCTGAAATGTCTACTAGCTTCACGTCTTACGTTGTGCAGATTATCTCCATTATTTTGGTTTGGATTCTGTAACCACTGAATTTTAGCCTGCTTCCTTTTATCTAAAAATTCTGCACATTCTGCATCAAACCATGGTTTATGCTGCTTCCGTTCGTGTAGACCTAGACTCTCTTGAGCCGAGATTTTGATATTCTCTTTAATGTTTTCCCAAGCCCTATTCATGTCCTCACTAACATTTAAGTTTTCCAGAGCTGCAAACCTGTTTGAGATCTTAAGCTGATACTGTTTCCTAGCCTCTAGTTCACTTAGCTTCTTGAGATTAAATCTCTCTACATCAAACTTCTGTGCTGCTTGTTTACTTACTGCCAGTCTTTCCCTAACTTTCGCAACCACCAGATAGTGATCAGTATCACAGTCAGCTCCCCTGAAAGATCGCACATCGAGTATACTGGAATGCCGTCTCCTATCTATCAATATGTGATCGATCTGATTGTGAGTCTTCCCATCAGGAGAGGTCCAGGTGTATTTATGAATATTTCGGTGCGGAAACATAGTGCTCTTAACAACTAGATTCTTTGATGTGGCAAAGTTTACTACTCTAACACCATTATCGTTGCTATCCTGATGTAAACTCTCATTCCCAATAGTCGGCTTGAAAATATCCTCTCTCCCCACTTTTGCATTAAAATCTCCTAACAGAATTTTCATATGGTATTTAGGAAAATGATCAAAAACCCCTTCTAATTCCTCATAGAAGCTGTCCTTTGAATCATCACCCTTCTCTTCCGTTGGTGCATGCGCATTCAGAACAATGATATTACACCACCGGCCTCTCAGCACTATGTATGACATCCTAGCACTAACAAACTCCACTCTCTTGATTGCTGATACCATTCTCTGGTGCACAAAAAAACCTGTTCCCAATTGATGATTTTCCTGCCCTTTGCCATAGAAAAAAGTATACTCCCCGGCTCTTACAGTCCCTTCTTTGTCCCACCTAACCTCCTGTACACCCACTAAATCTAACTTGTACTTAGCTAATTCCCTGGCCACTGTCATAAGTGACCCTGGCCTATACATGCTCCTCACATTCCATGTTCCAAAACTCATATCCTTTTTCCGTAGCTGGGGTCGTACCAAAGAATCGGTCCAGGTCCGAGGCTTTGTTGGCTGTTTCGTAACATCATAATTTTTTACGGTGAGGAGTTGTTAGCACCTCGCCCAACCCCCAAGCTGGAGGACCACTCCTTGTCGGCTGTCCGCGACTGCTTATTCAATGTATTCGCAGCTACCCTCCATACCTGGAGGCCGTTCCTCCATCCGCAACCCGAGGACGCGCCATGCCGTGGGGACAGGGACCCACTTAACATTGCATGGAATTTTCTTGTCTGTATCCAATAATTAGTTTCCATATATTTGGTTAATATGAAAGGTGTCAAGCACAGCCGGGCACGAATTCTGTAATGTGTTGTGTAACTTCAACAACCACACTAGCCAATTTTGTTAGTTGTGGATAATACGTGACCTGCAAGAGAATGTAGATGTTTTGAAACTCGGCGAAGAGAAAAAGAAGAAAGAATAGTAAGAAATTAATATACATATATATGTCGCACAAATATGAGAATTATAATTTTACGTCATGTTTTATATGGGAATGAAATTTAATTTCCCACATTAAGAAAAGGGCATAGACAGAGGGTGTTTGAAATCTGGGAGCAGAGGAGAATTTTCGAAACACAGGGGAACAAATTGGCAGCATAGGTCTCAGTAACTGCTCCCTATAAAGAGACTGAATCTGCGGTAGTAATGTTCCTTCTGTCAGACTGAGGTAGATTTACGGTATAGCATACAAAAACACTAATCACCAACAAATGCACAGAGAGTTTTATCATCAATCGTAACACCTCCTACATATTTCGACTCTGCTGGTTTATCTTCAGGGAGAACTTTTTTATCGTTACACTAAGGTTGCACTTTATAGTTGAGTGAGAATATGCTGTTGACTGTGTACTGTCTTGCTTTTGGAGGCGTGTTGCCATGGAACCTCAACAATGCTTTACATTGTATTGTTGACCTACATGTAGCTGTGAATAATATAAAAGGATTGAGTGTTGCAATGGTAATGCAAGAATGGGTTCCATTTGCACGATTGTCGAACCACAAAGTATTTCGTACTGCTGTCAATAAACAACCCTACTGACGTCTTCTTGTAAGCTGCTCGTTATTTTTCTCAGATTGAAAAAAAATTCGGATTATCGACAAATTTTCTTAAAAGTTCTCAGTATAAAATTTCACGAAAATTCGTCCCGCGGCAGTCGCGCTGACAGACATCAAGAAGCTAATAGGCGTTTTTCGCTATTTATGCCAACGCGTCTAAAAACAGTAGCCGTTGCTCCTTCGCTGAAATGATCCGGTATATTAATTTTCTCAAATACGGTCATAACAATTTTTACTCTCTTCAGTTAAATGTTTCTCCTTTTTGTCAGGCCGCGGTATGCAAGCATTGTTCGAGGGGCCCTGAAGTACCAGAATAAGGATAACAAGATGGGAAGCGCATGTACGTATAACGTTACGTTGAGGCGCGTTTGGCCCCTAGCATTCCGGGTAGCATGCTTCTCAGATTGCCATCCTATTTAATTTACTGGGGCCAAATTCTATTTTGTTCACAACTGTTCACACATAATAGAATGTTAATACTACTATTGGTTTCTGATAATATATAACTTAGCAGAAATTTCACGTAATTATGCATATGTCACTTTAAGTTACTGATAAGGCCGAGAAGGAACTGAGTAAACAGGCCAATATAAAATTTAATAAAAATCCCATGTGCAGGAGTGGAGTTTTTAAATGCGGATGGAAGAACGGACGGGTGTACAGATACAAGGAAGTTAAGAGTCACTTTTCGCAACTTTGCTAATCAGCCTAATCAAAAAGTGAAACAGAGTGGCGACGTACTGTGGAAGCACAATGCGGATAAGGGTAGCCTTTCAAGCCCAGCAAAAATTTTACGCTTTCTGTACCTCACTGGCCGCAGCTGTGGGATGTAAATCTATAATATATTTGAGTAACGTTTCCTTCGTCTGGCGTGGGATTTCCATGGATCGCCACCAGATGGCAGGAAACACAACTATGAGAAAGGAGTTCCATAAATGTCCACTAGCTGTCAGGAGACGTAAATAAACGGGCCTATGAAAACGCTTTCGAGTATAATCACAAATTTGAATGTGGTAACAGTGGACAATTATGCTCTTACGATATTTATGCTGTTACGGCATATGATATGTATATGAAATCAAACGTGAATGAAGGTAATACAACACCACAACGAAATTCCAGTGTCTTAAATGTGGTAAAACTGGAATGCAACAGCAGGTATATGCTGTGATTCATATACAGCTGCACGTAACATAACACTACAACATTTCAGTGCCACAATATTGTAGCAACTGAGTCACTCATTCTATTATAACATGCCTAATGCTCTCATGCTATATAACGGCACATACTGTAGCATTTCAGTGCCAAAATGCTACAGAAAATGATGTACTCATTCTAATATAACATGCCTAATTTTCTCATGGTATCTATATAAAAATTCGGTAATTCAAAGGTATGTAACGCTTGGAGTTCCATAGGTCGCTGCCACATGGCAGGACAACCATGAGAAAGTTAGAGTTTCACAGAGAACCACTAGATGTCAGGAGACGTAAATAGAGAGAACGGTGATTTCTGCGCGGTACGACCTGAGCCTGTAATATATAATTCATCATAATGTCAGTCTTTAGTTGGTTAATCACAAAGGTATCAAATAGCAAAGAAATATTCGTAAACAATGTTCTCTTTGGTGTAAATTATGATTTAAGGTTGTGCCATTGCTCAGGCAGTTAGTCGCCCACCTCCTAAGGCGGAAGCACGTGTTCGATCCCGGGTCAATCCACGTGGGATTTGTGGTGGACAAAGTGGTCCTGGGACAGGGTTTCCCCAAGTATTTCGGTCTTCCCCAGTCAATTTCATTCCTTCGGTGCTCAATTTCCAGGAAAATGACAATAATAATAATAATAAGCTTCATCATGCGGTTGCACAAGAAGCCTTAAGGTTGCGTTGCGTCCGTAGCGTCTGCTGCGGGGTTCTTCTCCACGAAAACTTAAATAACTGTATGGGGTTTTTTACACTCTGACAATTATATAATGCGACTGATTTTATTTTGGCCCAGAAAGAAGTGCCATCTATGATGCAATGCACGCCATCCGTGTTCCCAACCTTCATCTGTAATCTGGCAACACCGCAACGCCCCATGCTGAGCATGACGGGAAATACGGCGCCACGTTATGCAGGTAGTGAGAGGACGTGGTCGGAGTAGCGGCCTGGAGTAGAGAGTGAACATTAAATCCTGTTTTAAACTCGGGAAAACTGCAGCTCAGACTGTGGAATTGTTGAGACAAGTGTATGGGGATAATTGTTTATCTCGTGCATAGATATCCAGGTGGTATGAAAGATTCAAAAGTGGTGTGGAAAGGATTGAAGATGAAGCCAGGCCTGGGCGTCCATTTTCTGTTCGTAACGAGCGACTCATTGCGAAAGTGAGGGAACGAACACAAGAAGAATGTTGTGCGACTGTGAGATTGATCTCTGATGAGTTTGGTGTTAACAGGGAGACGATTCGTCAAATCTTAGTGGAAGACTTGGGCAAGAGAAAGGTCGCTTTCCGATCTGTGCCGCATTCATTGTCTGATGATCAAAGACACGAGCGTGTTCAGTACGCGAAATACATCATTAAAACTGCTCGTAGAAATATAAATTTCTTGAATTCGATTGTAGCAGAGGATGAAACTTGGTGTTTTCGCTACGATTCCACAACTAAACGCCCAAGTACTGAATGGAAGTCACCAGCACCACCAAAAGACGAAAAATTCATTTTCAAAAGTCAAACGTGAAGAAAATGCTTGTGTGTTTCTACGACAGCGAGGGAATTATTCACCACGAGTTTGTCCCTGAGGGACAAACTGTCACTGGAAGTTTTTATTTGAGTGTTCTGGAACGCCTATGGAAGAGGATTCGCCGTGTCCGGCCCGAATACTCAGCACCAGGCAGTTGGTTTCTTCTTCACAACAATGCACCGGTTCACCGGGCAGTTGCTCTACAAGAATTTTTAGCCCGAAAACAAGTGTGCGTGCTCAATCATCCGACTTATTCCCCTGATTTATCCCACTGTGATTATTTTCTGTTCCCCAAACTGAAGTTACCATTGAAAGGGCGCCTCTTTGTGGATGTTAAAGACATCCAAGGAGCTGTAACATCGAGTCTTCAGGCCATACCAGAGGAAGACTTGCAAAGGTCTTTCCAGCCTTTGCTAGATCGTGCCACTCACTGTATTGATGCAGAAGGGATGTACCTTGGATAAAATACAGATACTACTCAAGTTTTTCCACTTTTATTCTATAACCTCAGTCGCATTATATAATTGTCAGACTCTGTATTTTGTGGCTTTTCCTTCAAATGTTTCAAACTTTTGCCCTCAGCAGGCAGTAACCCCATTGTATATACACCGTAACACTGTCGGTCTGTCACACTCCCACACTGAAGTTTCATGGACCACCACCAAATGGCAGGAAAAGACAAGACATAGAATTTAGTTCGACGGACACGTGGATTGTATGTAACAGACACGACTAATTGGGGTTGTCAATTTAACTACGTAAAGGTTCGCCGGGCACTAATACGATAGTATAATATACACTAGTATGCTGCTGATCGGCGAACCGGGCAGTATAGGGATACACATTTACATATTTAGCGTGGAATCTCAGCAGCCGGTGGGGGCAAGGCACACTGAGTGTACGCAGTTACTGTGGAAAACCCATGGCCCGAGCAGGGAAGACACACACATATATTTAGTTACATTCGAAACCTCGCGACTAGTTGGGGCAAATAACACAGTTACTGTGGAAACCCCGCGAGCCGGGCAGGTAAGGCACGCACATGTAAGTAGTTACCGTGGAAACCTGAAAAAGGTATGTGCCTGTGTATTACAATATCGTAGTGGTGGTCGCAGTTATGGTGAAAACCCGAATAATGTGTAAGTATGTATATTATACTGTCGTATTAGTACCCGGCGAAACATTACGTAGTTAAAGTGGCAACCCCAAATTGTCGTGTCTGTTACTGTCGCGCGTCAGTAGAATTAAATTCTATGTCTTGTTTTTTCCTGCCATTTGATGGCAGTACATGAAACTTCAATGTGGGAGTGTGACAGACACTGACAGCGTTACGGTGTATATAAGATGGGCCTACTGCTTGCTGAGGGCAAAACGTTGAAGCATTTGAAGGAAAAGCCACAACATAAAACCCCATACCATGATTTAAGTTTTTTGTGGAGAAGAACCCCCCAGCAGACGCTACGGAAGCAACGCAACCTTAAGACTTCTTATGCAACCGCATGATGAAACTTATTGTTATTATTATTATTACTATTATAATTACTATTAATATTGTAATTGTCATTTCCCTGGTAATTGAGCAACGATGGAATGAAATTGATTGGGTAAGACCGAAATACTTGCGGAAGCCCTGTCCCAGGGCCACTTTGTCCACCACAAATCCCACGCGGATTTACCTGCGATCGAACACGTGCCTCCGCCTTAGAAGGCTTGCGACTAACTGCCTGAGCAATGGCACGACCTTAAATCATAAGTTACACCGAAGAGAACATTGTTTACGAATATTTCTTTGCTATTTTATATCTTTGTGATTAACCATTTAAAGACTGAGACTATGATGAATTATATATTACAGGCTAAGGTCGTACCGCAAAGTCAACACTCTCCTTCTAGGTTTTAAAAGTCGATCGGTTAATGCTGCATAGGAAAGTAATCGTTTTTTGTTCCGAAATCCGTACAAAACACGTAAATAAAGCTGAATTATATTACAGGCTCAGTTCTTACCGCGCAGTAAACCCTCGACAGGGTTTTAAATTGAGTCATTTAATGTTGTATGGGGAAAGAATCGCGGTTTATTCCTAGATACACACAAAACACGTAAATAAATCTGAATCATATTACAGGTTCAGATCGTACGGCGCAGAAAATATCGATCTGTGTATTTACATCTCCTGATATCCAGTGGCATTGGTCTCTGAAACCCGAAAATTCTCATAGTTTTCCTGCCATGTGGCAGCGGTCCATGGAACTCCAAGCGTGACGTACCTTCTTATTACTTAATTTTTATGTAGATATCATGAAAGCATTAAGTATGTCATATTAGGATGAGTGCACCAATTGCTGCTGCATTGTCACACTGTAATGCTATAGTATGGGCAGTTATACATCATGAGAACTTTATGTCTGTTGTAACAGAATCAGTACATCAATTGCTGCAGCACTGTCACACTGAAATGCTATAGTATGGGCAGTTATACATCATGAGAACTTTATGTCTGTTGTAACAGAATCAGTACATCAATTGCTGCAGCACTGTCACACTGAAATGCTACAGTATGTGCAGTTATATAGCATGAGAGCATTAGGCATGTTATAATAGAATGAGTGCATCAATTGCTGCAGCACTGTCACACTGAAATGCTACAGTATGTGCAGTTATATAGCATGAGAGCATTAGGCATGTTATAATAGAATGAGTGCATCAATTGCTACAGTATGGTGACACTGAAATATTGTAGTGTTACGTTACGTGCAGCTATAACTGCTGTTGCACTCCAATATTACCTCATTTAAAAGGCTGGAATTTCGTGGTGGTGTTGTATTACCTTCATTCACGCTTGATTCCATATACATATCATTTACCGGAACAGCATAAAAATCGTAAGAGCATAAATATTCACTTTTACCACATTCGAAGTTTGTGATTACACTGGCAAGCGTTTTCATAGGCCTGTTTATTTCCGTCTTCTGACATCTAGTGAACATCTATGGAACTCCGTTCTCATTGTTCTGTTTTCTTTCATCTGGTGGCAATCCTTGGAACTTCATGCCAGACGAAGCGAATGTTACTGAAATTTATATTAGATATTAGGTTCGTACATATTATACGGGTTTTTACCATAACTGCGGGCACCAGTAGGAAATTATAACACACAGGCATATACATTCTTCAGGTTTCCACGGTAACTACTTAAATGTGCTTGCCTTGCCTGCCCGGATCGCGGGGTTTCTGCAGTAAGTGCGTACATGAAGTGTTCCTTGCCCCCACGAGTCCTGGGGTTTTCAAAGGTAACTAAGTAAATGGTTGTTTCTTCCCTGCTCGGGCCGTGGTTTTTTCACAGTAACTGCGTACTTGAAGTGTGCCTTGCCCCACGGGTTGCTGGAATTCCACGGTAAATATGTAAATGTGTATCCGTATATTGCCCGGGTCGCCGGGCACCAGCATGCCTGCTATACATAGATTCTGCTATAGTCTACCTAAGTCTACATGGAATATAAATCAAACCTACATAACCTATAGGACCTAAGCCTATGCCCGTGTTTTGTACGTACTGTGACAAAAGTATTTGAAAACGGAAAACGGTACTCCTAAATGTTGTACAAATACTTTTCCTAAAGCGTGCGTAAGAGATTATTTTTTATGGATTGACAGGTTTCGCTTTTTCACAGTCAAACTCTGTGCCTTCCTGTGTATTTTTACCCTTAAGTTCACTGTACCTCCAATTCGTAATGACCCCGAAATTGGATTTTCGTGTAAGTTTTTTTTTTGTTGTTGTTAGGAATATTGTTGATATTAAGTTGAAAGTACAGACTTCCAAAACTTGTTCTTAAACACAACCTAAACGACACACAGGCAGGCCTCTAGCCATAGGCCTTATAGGCGAACATACCTGTTAAACGTATCTACATGTTAAGCCTACATACAAATTCAGTTCCTACAGCACAGGAATCAAAATGCTCCTCCCGTAGACAGCTTAAACCTTTAGCGCTATTTAGTTAAATAATCGATGGTTACTGTGGGAAGAATCCAGAGTGTGTGTTTGAAATGGTTAAAAGATTGAAATGAAGTCCGAACAGTCTTCAGCCTAAATCATAAAGATAAGAAGAATGAAAGAGAAATGAAGAAGTCCTGTGCTCAGGGGCGGCCTTAGACCGATTGGACCGTTCTGAGGCAACCGAGACCCTTGCTTACGTGGACCGCGCGCTCTTGGAAAGCTCGCGCATAAATAATTTTTAAAAGTATGCAATGTGATGCCACACAAAGCTCTTACGTTAATATACCAAACCTTTAGCTTTTTTTTTTTGCTCTGCACAATAATTTTGGGGCACGCCATAAGGATCGCAATTGGGCCCTGCGTTGGGTAAGGCCGGCACTGTCTGTGCTCTTCGGCTCCGTAGCTGTGTTTACACAGAATACATTCTTGACGTCTTCATTATTCTCGGATATGCGACATCTGTTGTTGCTGTGTTACCGGCGTTTCGGAACAACGGATCGGTTCCATCTTCATGAGTAAAGCAGATCAAGAATAATTCTGTTTTTGGACTACGTGGTCCTTGAAGATAGGACCGATAGGTAGTCCCGAAATTTTGGTAACAAACTACTAACGAACGCCCCACAAAGTTCCACATTCTCTAATTTACAGACCCGCTAATGCAGTTTCCTTTTACGAACCAATATAAAGATAGTAAATTGAAAAATCGTACATAAAACACTATGTAACTTCTTAAGCTAAAGTACTGGTCGGCCAGAATTTAGCCCAGTATTTGTATATCAAATATTCGGTATAACCTTTATTACATCGATTTTTCTGTAACGATGTATTTCATCTATGGCATGGTATGTGAAAACTTTTCCATAAAAGAAGCAGAAATGACCCGTGAAAAAGCTTCAAATACATTATCATGTCAATGTTTGTATCCTGGACTAGTTGATACACAGCATGCTTAGTTGAAACATGGTTTGTATGGTACAATTCAATTAATTTCAAATTAGTATTATAGATTATTCATATACCTTGTACTGTTTCCCCCAAGATTACAGCCCAAATATGTGAAGCAGCAGACTTTCCGGCTCTGCATTTCATTGTGTGAGTCATGAATTCGGAGTCACGAATATTTCCAACACAAAACTGTTAATGTGAATTATTTATTTTCATCCAAAATGAAATGCAGGTACAGTTTTATAATACATTAATATGAAGCAGCAAGGGTACGATGTAGGAATAGAAGAATATTGCAATATTTACTTTCTACTTAATTAAGCACCACGATAAGACGGCACATAGCGTAATAGAGTTGGAGATCCATCTATTCATATTCTCGGCACTAAATAGATGTGAATGGTCTGCTTCACATGGTGATCTCTTCATTCCCCTGGGAAAAGTCCCTGTTACCTCTGCGATAGGGAGCTGGGCTGACCCCAGTTGCGGTCTGGATGCTCTGGAGAGGAAAATGGTTTTGCCCCTGCCCGGAATAGAACCACAATTCTTTTGTCGACCAGCCCCTATCATACAGAGTTGAGTTCTGTTTCAACCCGTCTACCTGGCCCTCCTTAATGGTACAGCGAAATTTTTAACGTTCTCTTCTAAAATCCTAAAAGTTAAACTTCTACTTTCAAATCGCTTATTTTGGTACGAATGTGGACCCTTCGTTTGTAGGCCTACCCGGTGAGGAATGATCCCTATTTTGTGCATTTCATGTAACAGTGGTGAGTGGCTTACACGTAGTGCAGAACTGTCGACCGGCTTCGGGATATAATACTTCCGCCCTATCCTGAAAAACAACGACGTATACCTAATTAGCGTATTTTCCAAGGAAGCCAGTGCCACATATTTAATCGAGGAATTCATGTTACACCCTGACCGAAGTCTTGTAGCTTCAAATATAGCTTAATCACTGAGAATTAATTGAAGTGTGCTTAAGAAAATATATTTTCTCATTTTGATATCTGTAAAAGTAACAACTAACTTACAGGCCTACATATGATTGAAACTGATCTTAATCACAGTGCATAAAGGCGTTCGTAGCGACAGGGAGTGTAGGTGAAGATTCCGGTCTTCAGCGATGTGACACTGAGTCTTTCTGTGAGTGGCTCCTGAACGTTCGAAAGGAAATTACGTAAAAGGTCAAGTGGGACAAAAAATTCGCAAGGATTAGAGTTGCTGGTGGTGGTAGTAATAACTGCTGTTGCTGCGGCTGCAGTGGGTTTGGACGTTCCACTGTACAACAACAACAACAACAACAACAACAACAACAACAACAACAACGACGACGACGACGACGACGGCGGCGGCGGCGGCGGCGGCGGCGGCGGCGGAGGCGACGACAATAACATACGTGTGTAAGTAAACCGCTTCATGTGTTCTAAAGCAAAAAATCCCACATTGTTATGTAAAAAATCCAGGGTTGACAGGAAGAAAGACATCACGAATTTTGACGGCTGCGCAGCGTAGTGTCCGTCTATACCAGGAAAAGAAAAGATTCGGTGCGTTATGTGTACCGTGAGAAATGCAATAAATATTTATCCTGTTTGTTGTTGTTGTTGCTGCTGCTGCTGCTGCCAATACAGACTTGTCGTGCAACGGCTCAGGCGCCACATCTCGCCGTGGACACCCGGGTTTCGATCCCAGGCCAGTCAGTACGGGATATTTACTTACAAAGGGACTTTGGAACGGGCTTTCCTCTGAATACTTTAGTAGTTCCTTGTCAGCAGCATTTTATCAGTGTTCCAGAATCATTCATTCAACGACTCTGTATAATCTTATCAACTAAAAGTGCCATTAAGTACCACGCTTGAAAGAAAAAGTAGCAATACACCTTTGAAATTAAACTCTCATGAAGCCAAAACGAGTTCAAAAAACTACCACATAAGAGCACAAAGCAGTGTACGGCAGTACTGTAACAGTGTGTTCCCATGTTGTTTATTTAAACACAGTTTCAGTCTAGGTAAACACAATTTGACTACTGTTCAGTCCACTGAATAAAACCACATGAACGGAAATGTTAGGGTGTATGGAAAGTTGTCAAAAGTGCAGTTACTACCGGCAGTAAAAAACCGGCTGCCAGCAGGAACTGCATCTTACCATCTAATGCTACAATAAACATTAGATAGTACACTGCAAACGTAGACAAAATAAGAAGAAAGACAAAGCAATGAAGGAAGGCAAGAAAGGAAGAAAGAAAAAAAGAAAGATAACATGAAATAAACAATCAAAGAATACAGAAAGAAATAAAGAAGAAAATAAATGGATAGACAACAAGAACAGGAGAAGATGTGAACACACATAAAGAAAGAAACTAAGAAACTGGGAAAGAAAAGAAAAGTGTGAGGGTGGGGAACCCACAACACGAAATATAGCTGAACCAAAGAATTATTAAATATCGCCATAGGCTGTGGGCCTTCAAAGGCTTATAATACAAGAGAATTCCAGCACGCAAACCTTTGCCACAGGGAGCCTATTGTGGGGTGGTTAACACTTGCTATCGACCGCCTGTGCCCCTACCAAGGCTGCAATTCTGAATGCTTATTGGTTATGTTAGCAAGGCGTCCTCCTCAACGACACCCAGGCGCAGGCCTCGATTGGAAGGCGGGGCGGAGGTTAACCAGTCGGTGGAGAAGACGAGAAGAACCACTATTGTAATAAATAAATAAATAGATAAATAAATGGATTTCTTATTAAGGACACTAACACAAACATATGCTAAAATAGAATAAAAATATATTTTAAATCTTAATTTGAAATCAGAATCTGTAACATGTATTGTACTGTAAGGATAAATATAGCCCTCTAAGGATATGGGTATTACAAATATCAGATGTATTGAAAGCATCTGCCTGGTTTGTTGAACCTTCAAAATGACAGGATCAAATATCATATGCATAACCGTCTTTGTTGGCGTGAAAAAGCAGAAACAGTGTTTAAAAAAATTCCATATAAAACGGAGTGAAATATGTTAAGCGGCTGCGAGGGTCTGCTTTTAGTAACTACGTTTCAGTTAATTTTCTCTGGGAAGTTTTATACCGGCAAGAGGTTAATGTGGATTCTGCCAAGAAAAGTGTGTTTTTTGGTTGTTATTTTTATTATTTCTCTTGGAATAAAGGCGCTTGAAACTGCACTATTGAAATGTAGCATGACTGCATAGAGAGATGGGTATAAATAAGTAACAAGATTTTACTAACACGACTTTAAAGTTGAAGGAAATTCCAACCTAGAGAGAGATGAATGTCCTACCGTAGTGGGGATGAAAGACGATTCAAAGAGCGTGCAGCGTGTCCTTCATCACCACAACGTATGAATAGCCACAGGTTATCCCAGTGAAAGTCGCTGAAATGTCCTTTAATTTTTTTTTATTTTGTTAAATTGCCGGATTAACTACTTCAGGAGAGCTTTCAATGCGACATGCAAACTTACTTTTGCATTTCTCTTCCCCTAATCAGAGCCAAATTTTACGACTACTTGTTTCAGAATACTTTCAATAGACTAAAATTTTATGCAATGAACTAACAGCGCACATATTCTAACCGTCCGGCACTTTTATTAATCAGTCGGTAGAAATGAAACCTAATTTTCAGGGATATCGTAGTTGGGTGTTGTGAGAAATGAAGAACTATTAAACAACTCTAAAGTATGTGATTTATTACAAACAACTGTGTGTTATTTATGCTGCATGTTTTTGTTTTTGCTATTAGATAGACGTAACACTGATCACTTGATTGGATATTATTTTTATTTCACGGTGCCAATTTTGTTAGCACAAGTCCGAAATTAAGAGCAAGACGATCTAACTCCTGATTGGTTCCCAAAGAATGACGCGTTATCCCTGAAACTAATACAAGTAAACCCCACATAAGCGTCCCTATTGGCCAATTTTAATGTCATACCGTAACTAACACGGTGTCCACTCCATCGTGGTTTACATCTCGAAAGTTTCAAACCCTCGAATTTTGACTGTTGTAACAAACTCTAAAACCCCATTAAATTTGACACTGACGTAGGTGTGACACACTGAAGTCCCCTTTGTACTAATTTCCTGTCATATCTTACCCCATGCTGACCTTTACTTTTCTCACACTTCACTTGTCTTTCTGTCCTGTCCCAAAAAAAACTACCTCTTGTTCCCTAGTCCTGCAACATATCTTACCCCTTGCTACGATATTGACCTGCTGTGTTAAGTACCAGATGCTACTGACTTCGCAATGCCCACACTCTCTATCGCTACATCTACTAAATTAACTGCCACTCTTCTAAATAAAGTAACAACCCTTTCCACCGGTTATAATATGCCGCCCATTTGAAGGTCTGTAGGCTCGTAGACCTCTAAGTGTAAAGAATTTAAGAAAAAAATTACGCTATATATTTCACTACAGTAGGCATATAGTCTACCCTTTAATAAAAAAAATTATTGTTTTTTTAAAAGAAACCTTCAAGTATCAGTGATTTCTATATGTACCGCCTTCTGTGTTAACCAAAAGCCCTTCTTTTTGGCAAACAATATGTTCTAATCATAAACACGATTATTTCTAACTGACTGGTCAAGAGATGTCCGTATGTGTACTGTGCAACAGGAAGTAAGTTTTACAGACGATGTTATTAAATTAAATTCATACCCCAAGTATTTATTAATGTAAGCATTCCAATCATAAGGTAGTACAGTTCTAGAGTACGTCTACTTATTTCTATAGTTGAAAATTTTTGGGCTAAGTTGAGTATGTTGAGGAATGGCGGAAAAACTTTCTCCCAGCAATCTTCTCATAGAAATTTAATCCACACAAGAAAGGACAGGTCTAATATTTTAAGCAAGGTATTTGAGACGTAACACAAAAAATGTTTAAAAAATTTTGGCCTATACACAAAAGTAAAAACTAGGCTATGCCAATAGGAGACATATTTTTATATGAGGGAAGCTTATGGTGCTTCGTATAACAAATTTTCTGCTAGACCTAAATAAAAGTTCTTATGCTAGTTATTTGTGTTCGGTGAAACAAAACACACTAAAAACATTTTGTGTGTTATGGTCAATAGAGCTTTTAAACTAAGGGTTTTAAAAGAGCAAAGCAAGCTACAGGAAAAATCAAGGTTACTTTAAGAATGAATTTGTATTCCCCCTTGCCTCACAATAGGCCTAGGCTTACCAGTGTATATACACAAGTGCGCAGACTATTTCAGCCTGGCGAAGAAGACGTTCTGCAACAAAGCTCATTTAACCCTTTAAAGAGGAAGCGTATCTGTTTTATATAAGGACTCAGTGCGTACCGCGCTGTAAACACTCCACTTCGGTTATAAAAACCAATCTCTTAATGTTTTATAAGGCAAAAGTTGTTGTTTGTTCTGAGATCCGTACAAAACACATAAACGCAATGTGGGCACCACGTAGAATTTTTTAATGTTAAACTTGGTGGTACGTAAAGTTACCGCT
>BLKM01000817.1:39282-50441 GCA_013340265.1 Coptotermes formosanus
CATCTTCTTCTTCTTCTTCTTCTTCTTCTTCTTCTTCTTTCTTCTTTTTTCTTATTCTTCTTGCAGTTATTACCTCACTTCCTCTTCTGGAAGTCCCCGATTCAAGTCTCAGCCAGAAGTCAGATAACCTGACATCCATCTTGGTTTTCTTAGTCCCTCCAGACATATCAGGAATTTGTTTCAGATTAGGTCAGAAGGGTTTCTTTCATATCCTTTCAAACTCGTTATTCACTAATCATCCTAATTTATATATAACATATATATAATTTTAGCCACTGAGAGCGTCGTTAAATAAACTCCAAATAAATAAAATACATATTACTAAGAAGGATTTAAATACAGCCAAACACAAATCATGTACATATACAAGTACATACACACATATACATATATCTTGCAAAAACACGTTTCGACCTAAGTCAGTTATCTTCAGCACATTAACATAAACCTGATAAAAGTAGTGTATAAACCACAGTGAAACACTGTATAGAATACTCTTGTAAGTTTTATATTAATGGCCTGAAGATGACCGAATTAGGTCGAAACACCTTGCCACAATAAAGTACAAAGCATGCCTCAATTTTGTATGATGTTATTTAAATTCCTCTTCATCGCGAGTTACCACAACGAATGACAAACATAAAGTCTAAAAATAAATACTCTTCGTTTTATTTGATTTTACTCGCTTTTCGCATTTTCGCGAGCTTCTATTTTTCCTTATAGTGTGCCAGAGCCGAGGCGATTAGTGATTGGCTGCCCACCGAGCAGTTTCGAATTACTTCATGTGAGATTTGTTGTGGACGACGCGGCACTGGGAAAGATTTTCCTCCCAGTTTCTTCGTCTTTATCCTGTTAATGGTCAGTCTAACATTGCTTGTTATTCATCTATCACGGCCTCCTTTTCTGTGTGACAGCCCGGACCTCGCATCTCGTTACCACATTGTAGGCCTTTGACTTCGGAACTGCTTTTCTTGCACCCGACAACTGGTTACAAAGGAAAGAATTAAAATTGTGGTACTCTGTGTTAGGACACCGTATAATCTGGTAGTTGCTTACAATCTATCTTTCCACCTTATCTTCCCTCTTCTCCTTTTGAAGCTTGTGGAAACCAAGATTGACAAGACTGAGAGAACAGACAGATTGCTCGGTGTGAATAAGTGACGGGTGTGTCTATAAAGAAGAGATATGTACAAAGGAATAAAATTGTTTTACCTTAGCGTAACCACAATATGGGGATACGGAAGTTTGCCGCATGCTCTGCTAAACAGCGTGGGAAATGTGGCACTTCTGAAAAACCGAGCTCTGTTTAGGAATCACAATAACCGCAATGCAATGTAATTAATAACAACCTACGAACACTAAATTACATAGCAAGTGGGCCTAAGCCCAATAGTAATTAAGTCTGAATGATTATGGGCTAAAATGTACGCAGAAAAAGTAAACATTTAGAGGAACATATGCCTTCCTTCTAACTGTGGTGGAAAGGAAACCTGTAGATCAGACGTAAGGCATCTCACCTGCCTCCTTAACGCAGTGAACACGTTTTTATACAACTCCGTCTATCCACAGCAATTATAACAAGGTTAGAGTGGTGGTGCAGTACTTCGTAATGTAGAACACACAAAATTCCCAACAGCAGGGCCTGTTGAGTGGTATGTGATATAGGGTTTTGAGTGTGAACAATATCCTATACCCAATACTGTCTTCTGTGCTGTGGCAACATGCAGAATAGCAGACAGGCCCACGCAGCGACACTTCAAACGAGCCGACTGCTTCCATTTTATATTCTCATAATGTAAGTAGTACGTTTGCCTGAGAATTCAGTATACTCCTACCAGCCCACACGGGATCACAACCCCGAAGACAGTACCTTCAGGATCATCTTCGCGAGAACATAAGTTTCACGAGGACAGATGGGATTAGTTTAAATATAGCCGTGTTAGACCAGCTATAAGCTTACAGAAATTTTGTAATAGCTTTCGGGTCTTTATTTGGGAAAATTTGAGGTTAATGTTTACAGTTTGTACAAAAACAGTCAAACAGCCAACAATGTGTTCCACCACACCTTATTCAAACAAGAGGTTTTAACTACCGGTTTCAGTCCGTATGCAAGACCATCATCAGGTTTTCACTTCATAATTGATAAACTCTATATATCATATAAGTGGAGGTCTTCACTTTTACAAAACGAATTTAAAATATACATAAATGTATACTAAAAGACATGAATAAAACAGGTTAAAAGTAATATAATTGGATATACAGAAGTTGATGAACGATGTGCAAACAGTGACCGTATGAGGGCTTTATGCTGTGTATTAAATTGCATCCATCGGCTGTATTGTGGGTTTGCCGCTGGTATGTTCTGCGACAAGGAAGGACGCGTGCCAGGTATTCCAACCTCTTACCTTGTGTTATATTACTTCCGATATTATGTTGACTATTTTGTATGTATATCGGTTCTGTAAAGTGATAAGGGGCGTGTTAGAAGTAATGAGATAAGAGGATATTGAACTGTAAATAATGACGAATAACAAATGTACTTACTGCAATACTGGTTTGTTGGATGTAAAGTAATTATCCAGCCAGGCACATGGAATCCTCAGGCGGATGGTGTTGCCTATTGCGTGGTGTATGGCTGGAGAGGTGCTGTATTGTGGTCGCCCCTTTGGTGTATGGTTAACTGTACTGGTGTTGTGTTATTGGTGAATGTTTTATAAGGGAGTACTACGTTAGTCGCTGTACGTACTTTTCTGTGATGGCTTCGAAGATTTTATTGTGTACAAAAGTGTGTTTGTCATTGGGTTGGTTATTGTTTTTTGTTGCTTGGTACATAAAGAATATCTCCATCGTGTCCAGGTATTTACCTTTCTTGTCATAATGTTTTGTTGACATAATGTCTTCCATTTTTCCGAACATGTTATATTTTTATTGAGAAGACAAAATCAAAATACAAGGCCTATGTCAAGCAGCTAGTTAAACCGTTGCCTTATTTTGGAACCGTCCAGTATTGGACTTGATTTACATCTTTCTGATCGTGGTTGCCAAGCTCCCTCTTTATCAGGAGTTGAGCCAGCCAAAGAGGTGCTATATACTGGTTAGGAGTGATTTACGGACCATCAGCAGTAATGAAACTTAACTATAGTGCCTGGATTAGAGCGACTGACTTTATAGCACTTGTCTTATAAGACTAGACCCTTTGAAAGTGAAGAAAGCCGTAAGACCAAATCATCTGAGACAGATTTGGAGTGCAGTGGGAAAGAATGAAGACGGACGTATTTTGGATGTTAGCCTTACAATGTGTAGGTAATATGAATACTTGGAAGAAACCTTCTGTTTGCACCTTCAGGGCAGAAGTGTAGCAAAGCAAAGGATACAGGAAGAGAATAAAAGCACCAAGGGTTATGAGCTAAACAATAGAGACTAATGACCATGGAAGGAACTTCAACTCTTTTATACTAAAGAAGAGAGTAGTTAAGTATGGCACTTATCTACATAACCACATGACGTTACACTTAAGAAGAGAGAATGTGTGTCTTGAATGATGTTATAGAACGAACATGCCGCATTGTGTATTCTGCAGCGTAACTTTCACCAGGACACAAAACAATCAGAACATCAGGAACAGTCTCTATTAAAGAGTCGTTATATGACACGTTGTTTGGGAGTGGCCTGATTTGTTCTGCTGAGGGACATCAATAGGGAACCTTCTAGTCTACTGTAATCTTCCAGAAACTTGGGTTACTCACAGTGTGGGACGTGGACCGATTACGTGTGATGAAGATACGTGGTTAAAAGTTATCTGCCTTAGGTTTATGCTTTATACAAAGCTTTACTGCGTAACAGTGTAAAGTAAATAATTGCAAATGCAGCCCACTGTAGAGTCTGATAAACTATCTGTAGTACAGCTTCTGTCTTTCTTAATTCTTTGCTCTGGACACAGAAAAGTGCTTAGCCTCACGTCCAACCCAGTCAATAAGGGGCAGGGTGGGGCCCAGAATTCTTCTTGACACAATTGTAATAAAGAAAATCGAACCCCTGTACTCCAGTCATAAAGCCTGTTGCTTAGCCACCACACCCTGCTTCAATGTGTGAAAATAGATAGTTTTACATTTACATGTCGGAAAGTGACATGTACACATCTGGAGTCTGCAGCTCCAATAACAAGATGGACAATCGCACAGTTTGAACTGTGGCTAAGTAGCACCGTATTGCACAGTTTGCTTTAGAATATCATCGACTTTCACTTTATCATTAAATCTCGTTTAGAGCTAAGTGAGTGCAGTCTTTAAACAGGACACCATAGTTCTCTACGACCTACTTGAATATTATGCTCCCACCCAGACTTCAAACATAGTATATTTTATTGGATAGTTCTGAGAGAGCTCTTGAATGTCTCTAACATAGTGTATTATATTGGACAGTTCTGACAGAATTCTTGAATGTCTCTAACATAGTATATTATATTAAATAGTTCTGACAGAATTCTTGAATGTCTCTAACATAGTGTGTTATACTGGATAGTTCTGATACTATTCTTGAATGTCTCTAACATAATATATAATATTGGATATTTCTGACAGAATTCTTGGATGTCTCTAACATAGTATATTATATTTGATAGTTCTTTCAGTATTCTTGAATATCTCTGACATAGTGTATTATATTAGATAATTCTGACAGAATTCTTTGATGTCTCTAACATAGTATATTATATTGGATAGTTCTATCAGTATTCTTGAATATCTGTAACATAGTATATTATATTGTGTAGTTCTGACAGAACTCTTGAATGTCTCTAATATACTGTATTTATTGGACAGTTTGACAGAATTCTTGAATGTCTCTAACATAGTATATTATATTAAAGAGTTCTGACAGAATTCTTGAATGTCTCTATCATAGTGTGTCATACTGGATAGTTCTGACATTATTCTTGGATGTCTCCAACATAGGAAATTATATTAGAGAGTTCTGACAGAATCCTTGGATGTCTCTAATATTGTATATTACATTGGATATTTCTGATAGAACCCTTGAATGTCTCTAACATAGTGTATTATATTGGGCAGTTCTGACAGAATTCTTGAATGTCTCTAACACAGTATATTGTATTCAATATTTCTGACTGAATTCTTGAATATCTCGAAAATAATGTGTTATAACGGATAGTTCTGACAGATTTCTTGAATGTCTCTAACATAGTGTATTATATTGGACAGCTCTGACAGAATTCTTGAATGTCTCTAACATAGTATATTATATTGGATAGTTCTGACAGAACTCTTGAGTGTCTCTTAACATAGTGTATTACGTGTATATTGGACAGTTCTGACAGAATTCTTGAATGTCTCTAACATAGTATATTATACCGAATAGTTCCGACAGAATTCTTGAATGTCTCTCTCTCTCTCAGCTCCCTACTTGCTCCATCTATCTCATTTTCAGTAACTTTATCACCCTAATATTATTCTGTGAGGATATATTTTAAGAATCTCCTTTTTATGAAAGACTTGAATTTTTCTCCACCTTCCTGTCACTTCCCCTCTCACAGGTCCAAATATTCCGTCGATATGTTGCTGTTAACCATATACGTTTCTGTTCTTCCATTGGGATAAACGGCTACGTCTCACATTCAAGACAGCATGCTACATGGAATTAGTTTTCACACACATTGTTCGATGCTGTACTGAAAGTTAAAAAATTGTATTTAACAGTTTCAAGACTGATACTTATCTAAGTAGTATTCATAAACTGAGTTGATGCTTTATATAAAACATAATCCACCTATATTCCAAAGAATAAATCTTTAATGTGTTTAGGGAAAGAACTCGCTCCCCATTTTGAGAATCACTCAAACCGTTAATTAAATCGACGAAGAAAAAACACAGATTTTGAAATTAAATCGGATAATAGGTTACATCCTATTAACTATTGTGCTTTAAATAATAAAAATTTCTATTCTCTTCATGAGGGAACTGATGACAAGAACGAGATTGTTCTCGGAACGTTAGTTTACTCCCCGCTCAACCACCTAAAGCGGCTGATAGCACGAGAAAAGTTTCATTGAATTAGAGTAATTGATGTTGCCCTTAGAGGTATTTAACATAAATAAGTGCCACGTCCTTCAGGTATATGACGCCATGTACTTTGATAGATAGGCACAAAATTTTGGCAGGAAATTGCAGTCCCCATTTTCGAGACAAATTGTGAAGAAAGGGGCAGGATACTTCTTCCGAAAATTTGACATATCTACGAAACCACCCGGCATCATACACAAGAAGATCGGAATTTTAGTATCTCTGCAAGAATCTCAAATCTCACATAAATCAGATAAATTAATTTATGTAATAATATTCTACGCTTATTCAAGTCAAAATAAGCACAACGCAGGTAGGCTTGCGTTGAATGTGCGAAATGATAATGTGTGTTATATAAACTGATAAGTGTATTTTGTTTAATTTTGCAGTGTTTCCATCACCTGACAAGAAAAAGCCTTATGGATTCCCGTAAGTAAACTTTATGTAAATATGGCCGGGAGGCTTTAATCCAAGTAATATTCAATTCTCAGTTCCCTCTTTATATATTCATTCTATCCTTTTACTTTTATTTTCTTTTAATTCAAAGTGCGGGAGGACTACCCAACTGGCTGGTAGCCGGCTTGTGTTCTGATGACCATAATATTGTTCACAAGTCTCTTCAAGACAAAAAGCGTACAAACGTGTCAGCACTTTAAACGTCCTACCTTCCAATTATTTATTACCACATATTCATACAGATTTCATGAGGGTCTAACGTTGGGTAGCCTGGCAGAAATCTACCGACCTTTTGGAGGAAACTGCTGCCTTTATCTTTAAAGTATTCTGAAGTTGGAGGGAGCAGTTCCCGGAAACACTTGCAGATTAGATCAGCCTACAGTTATACGGCGTGATATCCAACAGGATAGTAACTTCATAGTCGCCGCCGGGGAACTTGAATTTCGCAGTACAGATAGTTACGGCTTCAAAGATCATCTCACAACAGTCCATTGTTTCAAAGCATATCACACAATTTCAAGCACAAAACAGTTTAATGGCCAAATACCTTTTGGAACGGCTACTCAAGCGTAAATGTTGGGTAGACGCCGTGAACACCATTAAAGCACGCAGACTGGAGGCCGAGGTCCACTCATTCTTAACCTTTGGCACTAGATGCAGGTGAGCGGCCAGCTTTATAATTACGTCCTGGACAGTTTGCGTCCAGGAAACGGACCCCGGTACCGACTGAATAGGATGCTGGATGGACTTAGGATGTGGATGTTTAGGAGAAGCGGAAAAATTTGTCCCTCTCGGGAATCGAACGACAATTCCCCAGTCTTTCTTGGCCTCGTCATTTTAAATTACATAATCTGTAAAATACCATTGGACAGGAACCTTTATAATCTTATCGTCTAAACGTAATATACTTCAACAAATGATGTAAAAATTAAAATTAAATTTGTGCTGTAGACTTAATTTTAAATTTTTAAATTAAAGTGTAATAAAATAATCCAGTAATTTTATAAATGACACAGTTTTCTGCTTAAACATTGATTTATCTGTTTCTTATGGGTTAATTTCTTAAAGTTTTATATTTGTGTTAAGGCAACAGAAGGAATTTCGGCCGTAGGGCTTATTATTACCGCATTCGGGGGCTTTATATTGTTGATTTTTAATGTAAATTTGGAAGTAATTTTACTTTGCTGAAAATTATTTCTAATAATAATAATAATAATAATAATAATTTAAATAATAGTAGTTAATTTTAATTAGGCCTGCATTACCTGTGATTTATGTATGAATTTATAGAAGAATGGTATTCAGCGACTGTAGTACTTATTACGGTTTATATTGAGCCTACAGTTATTTAATACGAGAAACGTATTGAATGAAAATCTACTTCTGTGAATCACATTTGAGGCGTGGTTAAAATAAGTTGTCCTTCTTTCCCACCCTTGGTTTGCTAAGCCTAGAATAGCACCTGCTATCGGCCAATCCCATAATTACAAAGACTTCCATCTAATTGCAAGTACCTGTTTACTCTTTAAATGCTCACAGTAGCTAGCAATTTCATTGCACTGAATTTATATTTTGTTTCAATTTGTTGCTGTTGTAACTGTTTGTATGTATTAGTCAAATTCGTACTTTAATGCCAGACAACTAACAATATTCCATTATTTGTTATCTGCAATTAACACTCAGATGTTACTGTATTACGGTACAAGTAATTTTAAATAAATCCCGCAAACATTGTTCACTTTATAGCCAACTTAATACTCCACTACAATTTAGAGCAACATAAAGGTAAAGGCAAAATTATCCTGTAATTTAAAGCAGCATCCGTTCTTGAATATGCGAATAGGAAACCCAAACAAAAAAGTAGCATAAAGAATACAGGAAGAGAATGAGGGCTTGTTTTAATAGGAGTCGATGGGTTATAGACTATACTGCAAAGGATGTGGATCATAAGGCTTGGTAAAGAGATGGGCAGTGCAGAAAGTCTGGTCGTAGTGGTCACAGCAGCTTGTAACATGTATGTGTGCACGAACAAATAATCATTAATAAGAAGAGAGCCTACTTTATCATTCATACTCTAGTGTCGGTATTAGGCTACTGCGGTTGAGTGTCCAAATTTACCCATCAGCCACTTCAAATCCAACGCAAAATATGCCCAGTTGAACACAACTCAGGATTTCCAGAACAATTATGCATGAGATGGTAACTAGGCTGTTATAATCGTATGTTTGCGAGGCGATTCGGTCTCCCACTGCGCAGTCTCTGGTCTGAAAGGAATTTCAGTGCGACATAGTCTCAGCGGCGGCTGCGGCGACGACGACGACAGCAACAACAAGACTAATAATTTCTAAATTTTCAGGACATAACGTATTGGTTATAAAATATTTAATTCTTCTCCCCAAATTTCTCTTGAAATGTTTTTTTCCCCGATAAAGTAAGTTAACCGCGATTAACTTTTGAGATGCTCGTACAAATGCAACTACATCTTTATGTACATTTTCCATTAATACTCTCCGGTTTTAGCCGAAACTGGATTTGCGTCGACAGATATTAGCGTAAGTTTTCTAAATCGGACTTTAAATATTTGTCCCATTGTTTACATTCTTATACTAGACCAACCACTAACAGACCTGACTTCTCATACGTTCATTTTACCATGTAAATAATACCTAATAATAAGAACGACGGTGGCGATTATTATTATTACTATTATTATTATTGTTATTATTAACTTGCCCACAATAAACTTATCGCTTTTAACACCTTCTCTAGAGGACTGTCAAATGTCTGTCTTCGTTACCCTACAGTTATGGTGAACATTGTCTGAGGTTTGAGGCTGAAGAGCAGGCAAATACAAAATAATTTAATGTTGGACGCATCAGAGAAATATTCAGGTTTCACTCACGAAAAAGGAACGAAATTATCACCCTTAAAATAACCTACGTATTTCTAATTTTCTTGTCTAACTAACTAACTAACTCCATGGAGCAGAGGCCTTCTTGAGAAGCTAACAGTTTATCAGCTAGTCAAGAAATTCCCCGCATTTTATGGAACCCGAAGGTTCATTACCGCATTCACAAGAGCCCGCCACCTGTCCCTATCCTGAGCCAGATCAATCCAGTTCATGTCCTCCCATCCCACTTCCCGAATGTCCATCTTAATATTATCCTCCCATCTACGCCTGGGTCTCCCAAGTGGTCGCCTTCCCTCGGGTCTCCCCACCAAAATCCGGTATGCACCTCTCTCCTCCCCCATACGTGCCACATGCCCCGCCCATCTCAGTCTTCTCGACTTGATCACCCGAACAATATTTGGTGATGAGTACAGGTCATTAAGTTCCTCGTTATGTAGTCCTCTCCACTCCCCTGTCGCCTCGTCCCTCTTAGGCCCAAATATCCTCCTCAGCACCCTATTCTCGAACACCCTCAGTCTTTGTTCCTCCCTCAGTGTGAGAGACCAAGTTTCGCATCCATACAGAACAACAGGTAAAATTATAGTTCTGTATACCCTAATCTTTGTGTTTTTGGATAGCAACCTCGAAGACAAAAGATTCTGCACCGAATGATAGCAAGCATTCCCCGACTTCAATCTGCTCTTAATTTCTTCATGAATGGAGTTTCGATTCGTTAGGGTTGCTCCCAAATATTTGAATTCTTCCACCCTTTCAAAGGATTTATTATCTATATTTATGTTGTGATTGTGTCCTGCATTCTGATTTCGAGACATGACCATGTACTTAGTTTTCTCAGCATTTACTTCTAGACCAATCTCCTTACTAGCAATAATTAAATCTTCTGCATTTTTCTTTATGCTATGTACGCTTCCGCCCAATATATTAACATCATCAGCATAAACCAGAAGCTGATGTGTACCATTCAATTTCAAGCCCTCCTGGTTTGCCTGAACCCTCCTAATGGCATATTCTAAAGCAAAGTTGAAAAGCAATGGCGACAGAGCATCTCCTTGTTTCAAGCCATTCTTAATAGGGAACGTGTCAGACAGATGTTTGCCTACCCGAACTCTGCTATATGTTTCACTTAGGCACATTTTTATTAACCTTACTAGTTTCATGGGGATACCGAACTCAATGAGAATATTATACAAGACCTCCCTCCTAACTGAATCATAGGCTTTCTTGAAGTCTATAAATAGCTGATGCACTGCCTCATTGTATTCCCATTTTTTCTCAAGTATTTGACGAATGCTGAATATATGATCAGTGGTTGACCTGTTACGTCGAAATCCACACTGATGATCCCCAATCATTTCCTCTGCATATGGAGTTAACCTTGACAAAAGGATGTTGGATAGAATTTTGTACGTAGTCGACAAAAGTGATATGCCTCGATAATTATTGCAATCTGTCTTATCACCCTTCTTATAAATAGGCACAATGACTGACTCCTTCCATTCCTCAGGCAATTCCTCCTTATTCCAAATAGAAATAATAAGTTTATGGATTTCAGACCGAATAATCCTACCCCCTGCTTTAATCAATTCTGCTGGAATCTGATCAATACCTGGTGATTTGTGGCTTTTTAGTTTTCCAATAGCCATCTCAACCTCAATGGCACTGGGCTCAGGCACTAGTGGCTCTGCTGTGTGTACTTCAATCTGCCTAACATC
>BLKM01000818.1:0-54252 GCA_013340265.1 Coptotermes formosanus
TGTGTGTGTGTGTGTGTGTGTGTGTGTGTGTGAGACGAAGTTTCTGAAGCCTCAGCCCTGCCAGGAGTCAGCTTTGGTTCAGCTAGAGTTAGCTGGCACTGGTGCAAGAACATTTGCTCCCTGCATCCGTCTGTGCTGTTACCAGCACTTCTGTTGTGCTTCGGGCCGTAACGAAGCAGCGCGGTCGGACTCTGCAGTTACTTGACACGAAGTGCGGAGAACAACAGCGCTGGAGGAACGCGGCAGTCCCGGTAACTTGTGGTTTGGCAGTCACACCATCGTGTCGGTGGCGAGGCCCGAGGTTGCACGCAGTGACTGATCGATCATTATGGAATAAGCACATTCCGTAATCGTAACGTTTCAGTCAGCGCACCATTTTGGAATCCCTCGGTATGCAGCTTTCTGTTGCTTTCGATGGCATCATGACTGAAGTACCGACACTGCTGCGGAGCTGAAACGTCCGGAAACCGGCTTTCCTGACGGACATCTGTCGCCGTTTTCGTGTCTTCGGGGCAGCCTGAATAATATCTCAGATTATGCTATCGCTGTCTCACTGATCGCACCCTGGATCCTGTGCAGTGTGAACTAGTGGCATCTCAAACGACCCTCCAGCCGTCTTTTGACACGCGGTTTGAGAAACGCTGTATTACTTGTTGCAATGCCGGTCGCGAGAACGTCGGGCGTGGAGGCCGCGACTTCCACAGACATTCGGTCCTCATCACTTCTTTGAGATACGTGAAGAGTTGTACACTGAGTCCCGTCAGTATAAACTGTCAGTGGGAACTCCATTTACACCCCTGGCTTCCGGGCCAACCTGTTCTCCGTTTGGTGAGCCACCCACAACACTCTCTCCTGCCCTTGCGCTGCCTGTCACTGTACGTTACCGCAGTGTGGTCTGGACCGGTACTGTGAAAGTGAGTCGTGACGCATCGTGGGTCTTACTGTGCGAGAAACACAAGACGTCAGTGTCTCACAAGTCTTAACACTGAGACGCATCTCAGTAGCATCTTCGCATCTCCTTTGTCTTCGAAAATGCTAAAGAGGTTTACTCACCAAACGTTTGTAATTAATTCCCTTATTCTTCCGTCCTAGCCACAAACCCGCCCACTGTAGCATTCTTGGTATTACGTCACATCACATTCTGACACTGGAAGGTGACCTGTGTAAATGACAGCCAGTTCTACAGACACTGTCGCTTGTGTTCTGCAGTGAAGCTGCTAGTTCCACTGAGACTTAACATTTATGTTCTGCAGTGAAGCTGCTAGTTCCACTGAGACTTAACATTTATGTTCTGCAGTGAAGCTGCTAGTTCCACTGAGACTTAACATTTATGTTCTGCAGTGAAGCTGCTAGTTCCACTGAGACTTAACGTTTATGTTCTGCAGCGAAACAGTGTATCAGACAACCTGGTGTAGGAGAGCAGTGCCCCGTTGTGTTTCTCTGAACTGAAACTTGTCTAACTTTCGAGGAGGCCAGCAAGTTATAAACCGACGAACTGGCTGTTCTAGTGCCATTCCTATGTGTTCCCTGCTGAGACCAAGTATTTACGTGTTTGGCTTTCAGCAGGGAATTATTTGTTTGCTTCCTTGTTCCTCGGTTTGTTTGCTTGTTTATCGTTTATTCCGAAAGCAAATGGAAATCTCACTTGCTGAAGGCAGCAGGTGTTTTTATGACCGCAGCAAACTGCACTGCCTGCAGTCACTGTCACGACAGGTGCCTGCACGCTAGTCGGATGACGCCGAGCTGTTTCTTTCACGACGAACAGTCGTCAGGAAAGCTGAACCTATTCCGTGTCGTGTGGCGAAGTCGAGTTGTAACTCTAGGCGCTGCATAACTCTAGGCGCTGCATAACTCTAGGCGCTGCATCTTTATCTTGGTGTGGGTTAGCCCAGGCCATTTTACCACAGGGGAAAGACACCCCGCTTACCCAACCAGTGGGAGGATGAATGTGTCCCAGGACCGGTCTTGCTGCTTGGGAGACGCGAGAAAAATCTCTCCCTTGGCGGCGATTAAACCAAATTTCTTCAGCCGTCCAATCATGCAGGCTGGTCACTATACTGACTGAGCTACCCGTTCACTTCTCACAGTCGCAGTGTAAGACGCGTGGACACGGTTTGCTTTGTCGTCTGCCGCTTGGAGTTTTGCCGGTTGTCGCTCGTAGTGTGTGGTCCTTTGCATTTCGCGACACTTGCACGGGTGTTTGTTTCACTGTGTGCCTGTATGAAAGGAGGCCTGTTTGTTTCACTGTGTGCCTGTATGAAAGGAGGCCTGTTTGTTTCACTGTGTGCCTGTATGAAAGGAGGCCTGTTTGTCCCAGAGAAGAGCTGCAAGAAGCCTCGTATGGAAGAACGTAGGCAACGGAAAACAGGAAAGGAAGGAATGTAAAGGTAAATTAATAGAAAACAGAATGGTATATTGTGGGTGCAGGAGTTTGCGGATATTGTACCGCTGAATCCTTATCCATTTAGATTGGCACTGGACTGTAAAATAGACTGCATCTGTTTTCGTGTAATTTGGAGTAATTCTCCGTAATCTGTAAAGGCATCCGAGATAAAGTTTCATATCTGTGTAACGCGGGCCGCAGCCATGCCGTGTTTTCCGACATGTCGTGTTAAGTGCACGGTAGTGCACAGTATTGTGCAGTGCGTGAGCCTTAGTGGTGTTGTGCGGCGACGGCAGAAACGTTGCTAATCCGCGTCTCAGGTTTGCATACATGGCGCAATAATAATAATAATAATAATAATAATAATAATAATAATAACCCTTTAGGTCACGACTGTTCGAATTACACTATTGGTTTTGCATTTCCTGCGTTGAGTCCAATCAACTTCGTAATTGTGTACACAAGAAGACAATCGCCGTGTTAACTGGGTCCCTGTCACCATGTTAACTGGGTCCCTGTCACCGTGTTAACTGGGTCCCTGTCACCGTGTTAACTGAGTCCCTGTCACCATGTTAACTGGGTCCCTGTCACCGTGTTAACTGGGTCCCTGTCACCGTGTTAACTGGGTCCCTGTCACCGTGTTAACTGGGTCCCTGTCACCACGGCATGGCGCGCCCGCAGGTTGCGGATGGAGGAAGAGTTTCGACATACGGAGGGTAGCTGCGAATACATTGAACAAGCAGTCGCGGACAGCCGACAAGGGGTGGTCCTCCAGGTTGGCGGTCGGGCGAGCTGCTAAAAACTCCTCACCGTAAAAACGTACGATGTTACGAACCGTTTCACAAATCCTCGGACTTGCACTGTGCGTTAGCACGATACAAGCAACAGAAAAGGCTGTTGTGAGTGCGGCAGTGAACCCCCGATTTCTGTGAAGTCGAGGAATTTCTTGCGTAGCTGAGCACCTGTTGGTTTCTCAGGAAGGACTGTGCTCCAGGGAGTTGGTGACGCGTGTAGCACGGCCTCACCTACATACTATGAACTTTGTTCCGTTGCGGTCTTGTGTTTTTTTTTCCGATGCAGCTGCTGTCTGAGATTTTAGTCTGATGTCGTTAGGTTTAGGTGCTGCACTGTTGGTTCCATTCGGCATCTTACTCTACGACATTCCGGGTAGAACCAGGCCAGATGCGGAGGGTGCCTCTTCGGAATTTGACCTAAGCTTCAGGGCAGTGGACTGTGTTGTGCATTATGCAGCTTCGATGCCTGTTTTTTGTTGCCAATGGATGAGCTGAATAGGGGAGTGGAGAAGACTACATAACGAGGAACTTAATGACCTGTACTCATCACCAAATATTATTCGGATAATCAAATCGAGAAGACTGAGATGGACGCGGCATGTAGCACGTATGGCGGAAACAGAGGTGCATACAGGATTTTGGTGGGGAGACCTGAGGGAAGGCGACTGCTTGGGAGACCCAGGCGTAGATGGGAGGATAATATTAAAATGTATCTTCAAGAAGTGGGATGGGAGCATGGACTGGATTGAGCTGGCTTATGATAGGGACAGGTGGCAGGCTCTTGTAAATGCGATAATGAACCTCTGGTTTCCATAAAGTGCGGGGAATTTCTTGACTAGCTGAGAAACTGTTAGTTTCTCAAGAAGGCCTCTGCTCCGTGGAGTTATTTAATGTATGAGCTGAAGGGTTGCCATTGGTGTTTTCGGCTCCTTGATTCGTTTACCCAAACAGCTGACACACACCCAGCGATTCAAACGTCATCACAGATGCAGCAAAACCATGTCCCATTTTCAGGAAATGGGCCACAGTCCACTCTCTTAAACTCGCGTATCACAGTTTGTATTGTTGCAGTGCCTGGGAAGGCCGTGCGATGTGTTTACCGTTAATCCTTGTCCAGGTGTTTCCGTTTTGTTGCGATGCCAGAGCCCGTGTCTGAATGTTACGTTAGGCGGCTGCGTTCGAGGACTAACGATATCGCAACGACACTGTGCGATTTCAATCAGAGCCTCGTTCTGCGTGCGGCTGCTGTGGCCACCTCGTACAAGACCACCTGCTCGTCTGGACTCTGACGCCTCTCGGCGTTAAAACCGTCCCCTCTCCTGACAGTGGCAAACAGTATCGTGAGGTGCTCCCGAATGATAGGCCTTTCGTCACACGCGAGTGGCGGGATGTAAGTCGCTGGCACTACCACATCCTGCCGCCTTTGGCAATGTGTAATTGCTGCCGGCCGAGTGAAGTGAGCCGTTCGCATCAGGAGGCAGCCAAACAGTGCACAGTGCTCCACTTGTCTTGAACAGTCTGGCATCTGAAATTCTGTTTTACCAACGAGGTGCCGTCAACATGAAAAAACTGTGGTCAAATTTATTGAACTAAGAAGCTCGAAGTAAAAATGTGGATTCAGGGTACCTTAGGACGACGCTTAATAAAGCCTATCTGTCACTCTGTACCAGCTGACGTCGCGTTCTGTTAATCCGTTCCTTTCAGTTAACTGAAAGGAAGTTTCATAACGCGTGTTCTAGTTAGCCTTTAAAAACAAAGCTTTGTCGTTAGAAACTGTACATAACCTCACTTTTAAAGCTTAATGCAAGAACATGCGTGTTACCGTACACAAAAAATGTTTGTGTCAAACCTAACAAATGCTGAACAGTGTCCTGCACGGTGTCATCCTTTTGGACGGCAGTGAACACATTTCAAGAGCAGAGATCTTCAGAAAGTCTCATAGTAACCGCGGTTGTAGGGATGTTGATACTCGTTGCTGCTTTGGGCACGCCAGCTGCACACTGCACTTCTTCCAACGATACTGGCATATCCCGTCCTTCACAGTGGCCACATTTTGCTTCGTCCTGTCGGTGTCTTCTGCAGTCTCCTACAGCTTACGACGTTTCGTGTAATTCGGACCATTAAGACAAATTGTATGTCGTCCGGTATTTACGAACGGTTCAGTTTAACCTTCTAAAGCCTAGCGGTAACTTTACATACCATCCGGTTTAACATTAAGAAATTCTACGTGGTGCCCACATTGCGTTTATGTGTTTTGTACGGATCTCAGAACAAACAGCAACTTTTGCCTTATAAAACATTAAGAGACTGGTTTTTATAACCGAAGTAGAGAGTTTACAGCGCGGTACGCACTAAGTCCTTATATAAAACAGATACGCTTCGTCTTTAAAGGGTTAATGAACAGTCCGTTTGTTTGTTCACCTGTGGATGCGACGTCTCTGTGGACCATTGAGCGACTTCTTGCTGCTGTGTCATGCAACGTGTTGTGGGTAATCCTTTAGCATTTACACGTTCCATCTATATCACTGAAAACCGACTTGCATGTAGGCAATACACCAGGAGCAGTCATAAAATGATGCCTCCTGTTGTTTGTCTCCTTACAATTGTTTTTTCTCTGGGAATCACCGCTACATCGGTGCAGTCCAACATTCTCGATGGTGCCGTATCGTCGTGACTGTTTCGCTCGAAAGATGGCAGCACCACAGTTGATTCTACAATGGCAGAGACCTGCGTGCGTTGCTAGAACGAGCAGCGGGAGACTTTTGCTTTGCTGAAAGCGAGGAGTGGCCGTGCACTCACGAACTGTCGGTGGAAGGGTGCGGGCGGTGAGGCGAGGCGAGGCTGCTGTGGATATGAGTATTGTTCGACGAGGGGTGGGCAGGGACAGCAGGAGCAGCACCTCGACACAAACGGCACAGTGATGGCACTTGCACCGCAGTGATGCGGGGACGGCAGTGTGAGGGCAGTTGGCTGCTAGAAGGCGTATGCGTGGTGGGTGCCACGAATGCTGCCACATGCACTGAAACAGACATGGCGCAGATTGGCGTGGGGAAGGAACCTGAGTCCACCGTTTTGAACCCGAGCCCAGTGGGCAGTCGATGGAATGGTGCCTTGTGACTCTCCAGTGGTAGAAGACATTAAAAGATGCACCGTCGGCTGGAAAAGTCATGGTCACTGGTGTTTGGGATGAGGAAGGTGTTAGTCTTGTGAACTTGTTGCCTAGGCAACAGTAGCAAACTCCGACCGCTGTGCTGAAACACTTAAGAAGTCTGAATGCTCGCGTTCGTCGGGGTCGTACAACAGGAAAATGTGTGACGTGGTGCTGTTCCACGACAACGCTAGGCCGCGCCACGTGTGTTGTACGTACAGCTCTGTCGCATCAGCCCTACAGCCCTGACGCCACACCGTCGGATTATCTATCGCAAGTTTGGTGCTTTGAAGAAAAGCGTGTGAGGGCGCCATTACATCAATGGCGAGTCTGCAGGACGCCCTGCGTCAGGGGTTGCAGTGGAGGGCGGGGATACATGCTCGTGTTCAACGGTGGAAGAAGACTGTTAACATAGATGGAGACTACGTCGAAAGTTAGCTGTGCCTTCAGGAATGTTGCAGTGAAGTTCTGGGAGACTTGTGCGCTTCAAACTTCTAAACAGCATGAAATAAAAAACGGACGGCATGGCTGTATGACTGCCTCTGGTATATGCAATCAGATCGGACCTCACAGTGAACACAGTGCGCCAGTTACAGAGATCGTTTCGCTAATGCTGTTTAGGGAAATACTTGCTGTTTACTGCAAGAATTGTCGGAGCGTGTGAATCCACTGTGTGTGCAGAGTGGCACCTGCCTCTGTACCACTGTGTGTGCAGAGTGGCACCTGCCTCTGTACCACTGTGTGTGCAGAGTGGCACCTGCTTCTGTACCACTGTGTGTGCAGAGTGGAATTCTGCACACACAGTGGTACACAGGCAGGTGCCTTTAGGCTGAGCTGCTGTACGGTTCTGTTTTCCATTCGTTTGCGTCATTCCACGGCCGCAAAGCTAAGTCGGAACTGTGCACGTAGGGACCGCTATGCATGTCTCACGCACAGGCTGTATGTTCAAAAAAAATGGCTTCCTTTGCAGTTACTCTGAAATGTTGCTGTACGCATGCGCAGTGCAGTAAGTGATCAGGAAGCAATGTTTAATGATATTTGATGTTATTATAATGCCTGTTAATTTGTCTTACGTGATCGGTTTTTGTTTGTTTGTTTGTTTGTTTGTCTGTTTGTCTTTCTCTCTGTTTTTCTGTCTGTCTGTTTGTTTATTTTATGTTACAATGGTGGGATCTATTCACGGAAGTTCTGTGGCTCTGCAAGTGAGAATGCTGGGGATGGCGTGACTGAGTACAAACTCTGACACAGTTGCTCGCCTGTTGCAGGAGCCATGGCCCTCTACAACAACACCATGACAGCTTACTACGACTTCCTGTTCACAGAACTGGCAGGTGAGTAGCCGGCCGGCGTTCGCACTGTAGCAGTTGCATTCCGCGTGTTCTCTTCGATACGAAATAAATTAGTGCACACTGGAAGCGAAGGGGCCGCCTGTAAGCAAGCAGGCCTGCAGAGGCGCTAAGTGCTGCAGCCAGTGCAGGTGAGGGGAGACGGACTTGCTGCTGGCTCTGTGTGTCCCACAGTACGGCGTAGCATTTAAGTGACATCTTCGCCCTTCATGGATGTTACGCAGCCTTCATTGGTGCTTATGCACCGACGTCTCGGGGCAACCTCTTGGTCTAATCTTCAAGGGTCAAACAGTCCAAGAAAAGTGGACTCTTTGACCCTTGACATGGGCGCAATTCCGGGGTATTACGCAGCGTCGTGTGGTGTTTACCGACGTTTCGGGACAACATATCGGTGCCATCTTAGAGAGTCAAGAAGTCCAAGAACATTTCTTGACCCTTGAAGATGGGACCGAAAGGTTGCCCCGAAACGTCGGTAAATGTGTACCAATCTAGGCTCCGTAACATCTCAGAAGAGCGAAGATCTCGTTTACGCCGCGTTGGAAGCCTGAAATCGCGCTTATAGCATTTGCGTTAAGTTAAGAAGTGCGTGCGGCTGTCTGTATGTACTGCGCAGTAGGCTCTGCTGTCTGTATGTACTGCGCAGTAGGCTCTGCTGTCTGTATGTACTGCGCAATAGGCCCTGCTGTCTGTATGTACTGCGCAGTAGGCCCTGCTGTCTGTATGTACTGCGCAGTAGGCCCTGCTGTCTGTATGTACTGCGCAGTAGGCTCTGCTGTCTGTATGTACTGCGCAGTAGGCTCTGCTGTTTGCGTGCTGTCAGGCGGCTTGCCTTCCGAAGTACATTAAAGGCAAAGTTTCCCTGTACGCGTTCTGAAGGCATGTGGGGGGAGCAGAGGTGTGGCTCCCCGCATTATTAACCTGGCAGTGCTTGGACATGAGTGGGCATCTTCACGCTTCGGCCGCTTTACTTCCAGGAGAGAGTCGACGGCTTCAGTTGGGTGAGGGGGCGCAGGGCTGTTCTGTGCGGCCTGAAGAGAGAAATCCCTCGCTCACGCGGAGAAACTCAGAAATAAAAATTATCCAAACGTAACAGAGTCGGACCTGTTTATAACGACATCGGTTTATGCACACCTCGTCTATAGCGTCAGATATTCTGCGGTACCAATTAATTCCTCACTGTTAACCGTAACATTATGCTCCTCGGTTATAACGACACTCGTTTATAACGACACAAAATATTCAGTCCCTTTCATGACGTTATAACCGAGTTCGACTTATTTTGTGTGTGTGTGTGTGTGTGTGTGTGTGTGTTGGAATGAACTGCCCCTAAATCGGTTTGAAACCCCACCTTTTGTGGTGACGATGGTGATTCAACTGTGTGCCGTGCATCTCGTGTCGCCTGTCACTGTCACTGTGCGTAGCGGGCTGCTGGTGCGGCGCGGCTGAACGTGCAGACGCGCCGCTGACTGTATTCAGCCTGCTGTTACTCAGGGAACTGCAAGCAAGGCGTGTTGGGGCTCCAGTCGTTAAAGCAGGGCACTGTACCTCGTGACTGGATGCCGGCGTTTCGGGCAAACATGTTGCTTCTGTTTTCTACACTGAGGATGGCAGTAGTGTGTCCGTACGAAACGTCGGTACTGACCAGACCGCACGGTGCCATAACACAGTAGCTCACGCAATGTGAGAATTGTCTGCAGAACGGCAACTGCAGCAGCTGTAAGCGCTCGAGGTAGCCTATCATGCAGGGGGCACGGCAGCCAGACGGTAAATAGCTACACTGAGCCGTTACAGCTTCTGTGACAGGCGTGTCCCACACAGGGGCAAACGCTAAAAGGTAGAGTTTCCCCTGCCCACTCCAGGAAAGCGTATAGGAGGCCTGCAGTTATGGCTCCAACCATTCTTAACCTTGATGTATATCAGTGGTTCCCAACCGCAGGTCGCGACTCAAATCAGGGTCGCGAGAGGGTTTCTAAAATTTAATTTTTTGCAATGCCAATATTAGTAGGGGAGACCGGGTTTAGTTGGCTACACGGGTAAGTTGGCACAACGTTAATATCTCGCCTCTCCTTTGTAAGAGCGCGGCACCTGTGGGGCAGTATGAAGAGCTACATCTTTCGTTGGAGGGAAGTTAGTTGGCAATGTGCTGACAGCTGTATCGGAAGCAAAATTTCATTGTATGTGTTTTGCACAACGCCGAATAATGTAACTACAGTTTGGTTAATACGTGTTATTGAGAAGGCTGCTAGGGTTTTATCTGAACCAAAGTTATGTAGTTACGTAGTATTTATGTGGCAATATGACTGATAAGTAACAGTGTTCCTTGTGCATTTAAGCTCAGAGGAAACTAACCTCAAAACTGAAAGTTCGTGTTGGGTCTAGACGGCACACTTGCTGTGGGGCAAGTTGGCTCACTGTTCCAGCTTACCCGCAGTCAACAGTGCAGCTTTCTATACGCTTCTCTACTTTTGTCATTTCAGATTTGTTTTAGGAAACATAATTATGCCAATAACGTACAAAAGGAAAACTGAAAGGGCAAATATTGCCCCAGATACAGTTCTTCACGCCGTTAGGGCAGTCAGATGGAAAACAGGTTGATTAGACTGCCGCAAGGGATTTTGGAATCCCGTTTCGCTCTCTAACGAGATATTGCAGCAGAGCTTCTGAGAATGGTATTAGGGGAATGTCACAGAATCCGACTTTCAGTACTGGGTACAAGAAAACTCGCCAGGTGAGTTCAGGTTAATTTTTACTGTGAGGTACAGAGGAAGACGGCCTATATTGGACCCCCTAAGGACAAAAGCGTTCTGTCGTACTTTTTTTTATAAATGAGTCATTACGTAAAATTAGGTGTTCCCACACCTTTTATCGCGTGTCTCGTTAATTTTTAAACATAGGATGAAATGTAATTTCTGCGCAGGTGTTCGGTGATGGTGAGGAAGAAAACTTAGAGAATTGTTTGAAAAGGGCATCAGACATCTACTGTGGCTTGTCTGCAAGGGAGTGAGAAAGTTTGCTTTTGAGTGCGCAGTGGCATTAAATATACAGTTCCCTCAACGCTGGAAGGATATGAAAATGGCAGGCGCAGAATGGTTTACAAAGTTCTTGAAAAGGCATAACGCCCTTTGTCTGGGCAAACCCGAGGCAGCAAGCATCAGTAGAGCTTCCAGTTTTAACAAGACCAATGTTGACGCCTTTTTTTTTATATAATTTGAAAAACGTACTTGATCGTCTGCGGGTTGGGCCGCGCGACATATGGAACAGGGACAAAACGGGTGTAACAACCGTGCAGACACCGGATAGAGTTATTGCCCTCCGTGGCTGCAAACAAATAGGAAAACTGGTATCCGCTGAACGTGGAAAATTAGTAACTTTAGCCCTGGCCGATTCAGCGACAGGAAACACAGTGCCGACGTTCTTCATTTTCCCCAGGGTGAACTTTCGTGCCCACTTCTTGAACGGTGTTCCTGCAGGTAGTGAAGGTGATGCTAATCCTACTGGATGGATGAAGGCGGAACAATTTTTGGAATTTGTAAAACATTTTGTTTCCCACGTGAAACCTTCAAAAGAACGGCCAGTAGTTCTTCTCTTGGACAATCACAATTCGCATTTGTCAATCGCAGCACTCGATTACTGCAAGGAAATCGACGTGACAGTTCTCGCCTTCCCACATCACTGTAGTCACAAGCTGCAGCCGCTTGATACGAGTGTCTCTGGACCACTAAAAACCTACGTCAATCGTGCATGTGACGCGTGGATCACAAACCACCCAGGACAAACGGTGACCATTTACGATTTACCTGGAATTGTCAACATGTCTCTCAACTCTGCAGCTACTCCTGCAAATATCAAGGCTGGATTCCTGGCCACTGGAATTTTTCCCTACAACAGAGATGTCTTTCCTGATGAGGAATTTCTGTCCTCCTACGTAACAGACGGACCAGCTCCAGCTACAGACACTGCAGCATCGAATTACAGTAACGGCAACATAAACATGATCAGTCTGCAGGACCAGACCCTTCAAGAATTCGTCTCCCGAACCCGGTCCTTCCAGAAGAAGACCTGCCGAAGCAGATTCTTCCTCAAGCACGTCCTTGAGTGCTGAACTTGTCCGTCCTTTTCCTAAAGCTGCAGACAGGAAAGGAACAGCAAACGCTACAAGAAAGAAAAGAAATACAGCAATCCTGACTGACACGCCGGTGAAAGCAGCCTTGCAAGATAAACAGAAATCGACACAAGTGACAAAAGGAAAAATACGTCAGGAAGGGAGTAAGCGCTGCCTTTTTAATAAGGCCGCAGGAGATTCAAAGAGGAAGCAAATAGTGAGGAAAATTCAGAAAGACTGCTCAGATGAAAATGATGGGGAAACATTTTGTTTGGTTTGCATGGACAGATATTCAAAGAGTTTAGCGGGGGAACTATGGGTTCAGTGTACCCAGTGGCAAATGTGGGCCCATGAAAAATGCACTTCTGGCGTTTCCTGGGGGTATACCTGTATTTGCCCCAACTGCAAGTCGGATGTATCAGATCAAGATTTCTGAAGTTTTGTGGACTTATATTTCTGTATTGAGTTTCATTTTCCAGCGTAATTTGGAATGTTTGTCCTTAGTTTTGTACCGATTATAAATCAGATTCAGTATGTTGTTAGCAGCTAAATATTTTAGCGTCATTTATGCTGCCCAAGAATATTTTTGAAAATAATAATAAATCAGGCTGTACTATGTGCCAACCGACCCCATGATGTGTGCCAACCTGACCCATATATGGGGCTAGTTGGTACACGTGCAGAGGTTAGAAAAAGTTCGTTTTTCTTGGATTAGTTATTGGCACAGCTTCTTCAATATATTTTCTTGCACAGTCTAAGAATGACACGTGCCACCAGTACCATTCTCTTTTTTGTGTAATTTCTACGAAAATTGTAAAAAATTAAGAAGTTAAAAGTGTGCCAACTGAACCCGGTCTCCCCTACTACGAAAAGTTTATGTTCAAATTTTTATGCGAAGTGTCCATATGTCCCTGCGCTACAAGCCGGAAGGTCGCGGGTTCGATTCCCGATGGTGTCATTGGAATTTTTCATTGACATAATCCTTCCGGCCGCACTATGGCCCTGGGGTCGACTCAGCCTCTAACAGAAATGAGTACCAGGAATATTTCCTGGGGGGTAAAGGCGGCCGGTGCGTAGGGCTGACAACTTTACCACCTTCATGTGCCAATTGTCTTGAAATACGGGAGCCTCAACCTCCTGGAACCCTGTGGGCCTGTCCAGGCGTGTAATGGGACTGCTTTACCTTTTTTACACATGTCCAGTACGTTGCAAGTTTATTGCATTCAAATTTTTGCATTACCGTCAGTGTTAGTGCTGTAATAAGCGTTACATTAAGTAAATAACACACGTATTAAATTTTTCAGCCACAAAATTGTCGCAATTACTGTCCTGTTCATTACACGTGCCGTTCCGTATGCTCAGTATTTCACACGTTGTTATTCCGAAGCAAATGGATTGTCTAACCGGCACATGTATGGGCTACTTAAATAAAGACTTGTTTCTTGCACGGTTTGTGTATTTAATATTGTCCCAAAATGTATTGGATTTGACAAGTAACATTAAAAACTTAATATTTTTTAATAAGTGGCAGTGTTACGTAGTGTTCAAGAAAAGGCATTAGTGTTAGTTCGTGTACAGTGAATATCAGTGCGTGCTGCCGTTCCCGTGTTAGTGTCGCGGGCCACATACCGTTTGCTACTTCAGGGTCGCACACATGAGACGTTCTAGATGGAGGGGACTGGTCACCTCCACGCGCCGGCCGCTTCGTTCTCGAGGAAAGAACCCGGTACTCCTTGAACAGGAGGCCGTATGTCCCACAGAGCCGGTCTGAACGTTTTTGGGGAAAGCGTTTTGCCTCTGCCGGGATTTGAAACCCAAACCATCCACCCCGCAGCGCAGGCTCTGTGCCAACAGGGCGTTGGGAAGGCGGGGGGGGGGGTGATAACAGGTGTGCAGCCCATACAGCCTTGTTGCAGCAAACGACGTCTGCCTGTTTCAGTAATACCATAAACCAGCGGTTATCGAGTTCCTACATAAATCCCTCTCGCAGGGTTTGGGAACCACTGTAATATAGGGTGTGGCAGCAGGCAGTGCTGGTGAAGTAATGCGGCGTGTTTTGTAGAAACGTCTTTCGCCGAATGTGGCAAGCAGGTGGAGAACAGGGCAGTGCCGCGGTGGAGCAGTTAGTGGAACCAGTGCTGCCTTCACTGGGTTCCGCCTGTTGTAGGGAGACATTCTGTGTACCGTGTAGCAGCCCGACACGTGTTAATTTGTCCGAGAGGCCTTCAGTACAAACGAGGCTTTACGTGGAATGATATGGAGAGAAACAGTCTAAACTCGTTTGCTTTATATACTTTTCCCATCGTCTGATGTCTTACAGTTAGCGTGGCCACGTGTTCAGGCTTGCTTCTGACACGAAATGTTACGACGTGCTTACGTGCATCATGTTTTAAAGACAGTCTAAAAACTGTGCCGACGCAAATCTCACTAAACACTGGATGCCCAGTGAGTGCCACGGGTCCCTATGCATTTGGCCGTGGTGTGTCGGCCCTAGGTGTCCCCGAAACTTTGCGTTATATTAAGTACATCAATTTAAATACATTATGCGATGGGAAAATGCCATAAATTTAACGAGTTCAGGTTGACGTGGCGCCGTCAGAATGTTTGGGATGGAGGAAAAACCAGCGTAACTGCACCAACGCACGGCGTGTATCAGCAAAACCAGCACCTCACGTTTGTAAGGCAGCCAGAAACGCATTTGGACAACATTTGTCTTGCCAAAGCTGGAGTACGGTTGCAGGCCTGCACCTTGCACTTCACAGATCCCGCGTGCTGAGCGCTGGGACCTGTTCTGTGGCATGGTGGAACTGCTTCAAGTGTTACTAACACAGGCGCTGCCTCCACAGATGCGCTTTTCCGGTCGGCGTACGTCTGAAAGAACTGGCCTGCTATCACGGCGGTTCTTTCTCGGAACTTGTTCTACCTAGCTGGCTTTCTGCTTCCAGTCCGTCCACTTCTTTCTGTTGCACCGCTTCAGGGCTTCACTTCCGGTTCAGCTTTTCATTTGGTGTGACTGACATGAATGTGAGTCTTCGGAAGTTTTTGTCCTTACCGCAAGACTTCCAACAGATACCTGCAATATCGGCCGTCACCGATATTGCGGATATCTGCAATATCGGCCGTCACCGATACACACTGCTTGCTTGTAGCGAAGAGACGTTCCCATTCGCCGCCACATCACAGGCGGTCACCCAGGTCTGCGTTGGCCCGCGATGGTTCGGACACGGCAGTCCGGACACAACTCGACACACTGTGTGTGGCTAAACTTTTTGCGCCTAACCAAGGTCTGTGAAGGGCGTGCTTATGGGCCGTTTGTATCACGTGGGACCCAGCGTCTTGTGATGACGGCAGGCAGTAGGGTCTGTTTGTATCACGTGGGACCCAGCGTCTTGTGATGACGGCAGGCAGTAGGGTCTGTTTGTATCACGTGTGACCCAGCGTCTTGTGATGACGGCAGGCAGTAGGGTCTGTTTGTCCCACTGTCATGCACGCGCGTGCTAGCATACTGTCAGGGTGGATCACATCGTACGAAAGTAGGCGTACATGACGTCCTGTACGGACTGGGTAAAACGCGACGTCAGCTGCGGTAACTGGGGGGATATTCCTGAAATGTGTAGTCAGGTAATGCTGTTGGCGTGACACGCACAGCCTTGTACACCCCTGTCACTCTTCACACCCTGAAGAAGTAAAGGAGAGTGACGTGGGAACCTCAGAAGGCAGCTTACAAAACCTCATATCTTCACATGTGGCGGTCTGCGTGTTGAGTGTACAGCAAGTGGGAAGCCAAGTGCACGCTGTTCGCACAGACGGGCAGTACCTCACGGCTTGTGTGGCTTGTAACACCAGGACATCTGTCCGTGGCAGGCTGAACTACCGCTGTGCAGCGCGGCCGTACCATGTCTTCAGACAGCGGTTCCCAACCCTGAAGTAGCAAACGGCGTGTGGCCCGCGACACTACCACGGGAACGGCAACGCGCACTGATGTTCACTGTAAACGAACTAACACTAATGCCTTTTCTTGAACACTACGTAACACTGCCACTTATTAAAAAATATTACATTTTTAACGTTACTTGTCAAATCCAATACATTTTTGGGACAATATTAACCTTTTAAAGCCTAGCGGTAACTTTACATGCGACCAGGTTTAACATTAAAAAATTCAACGTGGTGCCCACATTGCGTTTATGTGTTTTGTACGGATCTCAGAACAAACAGCAACTTTTGCCTTATAAAACATTAAGAGGCTGGTTTTTATAACCGAAGTGGAGAGTGTTTACAGCGCGGTACGCACTGAGTCCTTATATGAAACAGATGCGCTTCGTCTTTAAAGGGTTAAAAAATTATACGTGGTGCCCACATTGCGTTTATGTGTTTTGTACGGATCTCAGAACAAACAGCAACTTTTGCCTTATAAAACATTAAGAGACTGGTTTTTATAACCGAAGTGGAGAGTGTTTACAGCGCGGTACGCACTGAGTCCTTAGATAAAACAGATACGCTTCGTCTTTAAAGGGTTAAATACACAAACCGTGCAAGAAACAAGTCTTTATTTAAGTAGCCCATACATGTGCCGGTTAGACAATCCATTTGCTTCTGAATAACAACGTGTGAAATACTGAGCATACGGAACGGCACGTGTAATGAACAGGACAGTAATGGCGACAATTTTGTGGCTGAAAAATTTAATAAGTGTGTTATTTATTTAATGTAACGCTTATTACAGCACCAACACTAACGGTAATGCAAAAATTTGAATACAATAAACTTGCAACGTACTGGACATGTGCAAACTTCGCATAAAAATTTGCACGTGAACTTTTCGCAGTACTATCATTGGCATTGCGAAAAAGTAAATTTTAGAAAAAGTATATAAAAATTTAAAAGTTACAGTTTTACATTCAGTCAAATTCATTAATGTAAGCCTCAGAGGTACGGTTAGTCAGTGACTTCGTTGGTGGTGTAACCTTGCAGCAAGTTCAGTGGAGTTAGGCGCCGTGTTCACTGGCACAGCGCACCGGAGTTCATTCCATAAGTGTCGAGCTGTCCATAAAACCCACTCGCGACCCAGCGCCAGACTCCGGGCGACTGTGATTTGGGTCGCGGCCTGGGGCTGGGAACCATTGGTTTAGACACTCGGTACAGCAGTGCTGCGGTGTCCGTCAGTTGCTCTGTCCAGTGCAAGATTTGTCTCCGAACCCGAACCGTGTTGAACTCCTTCCGTCTTGCTATAGCCTGTACACATGTGCGTGTCCTTCGAACGCGTCCCGTGGTCTGTTCCCGTCGCCATGAAAACTACCATAAATGTAGATTTAATAGCGAGACTGTGAAGAAGCAAAAAAGAAGGGGGAGGAAGCATTTGATTAATGTCGAACCCGAGGGTCTGAACTTTCTCATTCGGCGAAATTTAGACGGAGAGTGAAAACACGTGCAGTCCAACGAGATGCGCGGTAGCCTGCAGCAGCCGAAACACTTCCGCCAGCAGCAGACGGGGGGCTGTTAGTGAAAGTGCAGCCGGTTAAAGCTCTGTAATTGTCCGCGTGATGGACGTTTCGGTCACTCTTCACTTCGAAAACAATAACAAACAAACAAACAAAGAACTGCAACAAGACGCGAGCAGCTTGCTGTGGAGCGAAGTGCGAATACGCGCACAATCTGTATCGGACATTCTGTGTGCCCTGAGAATTACCAGTCGAATGCTGTACTTCAGATTTGTTTACACGTTACTTCGAAATGCGTGGCGCACAATTTTCAACATCGTTTTCTCTTTGATGTCCATTTATTCGCCGTGCGCATTTGGCTACGGTTCGGTCACCCAGCAGCTTAACCTTTTAAAGCCTAGCGGTAACTTTACATACCACCAGGTTTAACATTAAAAAATTCTACGTGGTGCCCACATTGCATTTATGTGTTTTGTACGGATCTCAGAACAAACAGCAACTTTTGCCTTATAAAACATTAACAGACTGGTTTTTATAACCGAAGTAGAGAGTGTTTACAGCGCGGTACGCACTGAATTCGTATATAAAACAGATTACCTTTCGTCTTTAAAGGGTTAATATCCTCACCCACTTGATATGAGCTAATGCTGTGTACCCCAGCTGCCTGAGGCAGGCTGAAACAGTGCCGCCGTGTGCACCATCCGGTTGCTGCCGCATGTATGACGGCGCTTCCCGACACTTCTTTTGTCGCATACCCCACCACCCCCATGGCGCGAGAGTTCCTAGTGGGCCACGGCCTCCTCATTCTCGAGGCTTCACGATCACACTCAGACACACACCACACTCGGTAGGACTGCTCTGGACGGGTGATCGGCCCGACGCAGAGACCTCTACCTGACAACACACAACACTCAGAACAGACAGGCATCCATGCCCCCGGTGGGATTCGAACCCACGATCCCAGCAAGCGAACGTCCGCAGACCCACGCCTTAGACCGCGCGGCCACTGGGATCGGCCTTCTCGCATACCGTTATTGCTAAAGTAACATTTGTAATTCAACATTTTTAAATTTAACGCTAATTGTGCGACACTTCAAAGTACAAAAAATATTAAAATGTAATGATTAATAAAACATGAAATGAAACAGAACGTGTTCGTACGTCGGATGTGTGCTGCAGTGTTCCGATCGCAGTCTACGTACAGCAGTGCAGTACAAAGGATGACGATGCGCCACTGACTGGGCTGCACAGGCACAGTGCTTGTTTCAAAGTGTTACGGTTGTTTCTCGCTGGCTGCTTCCTCCATTCGGGGGAAATTTGGGTTAGTGCATTTGAGATTGTCCGTCTCGCAAGATGTTGACTTTCCGCACGCTTTCCGCTTCCCTTCCGCCCTCGAGACATTGCCAGCAGCCGCTGACGGTTGGCGAGTTACCAATGGTTTGTGACCGTAGTTTTCCCTCACTGAGGACCACCCCAGAGCAATAACGATGATACTGTACGATCCTTATTTACTCTGCTCTGACGCGCTGTTTGACGTCTTTAAACATGTTACAATATTCAGTCGTCAGTTGCTATTAGACGCCACAGGAGAGGCTGTATTTAAATGCGAATAACGCAGTAGCGTGTTGGTGTATGTATTGTTCCCATTGTAGTACACTTCAAACAACTTTAATAAGGAGATAGACATGTTTCAATGCTCCAAATAACTTCGCATGCCACCAGACGACCCTCGGCAATGCAGTATACGTACGGCCATCACTGCCGCAGGTACTGTCTGCTGCAGCATCAGACTGAACTGCTGTACAGCTGCACGTCCCACGCAGCTGTCCCGTTGACTTTCCTTGGATGTGATACGTGAATATTGAGCACATATTGCGTATGTATTGAATTGCTGTAAGCTTCAGTGTCGTTTCCAAACAAGTTGCTTCAATTTATGAACTTTAACAACAGCGTAATTAATGCGTAAGTACAGGACATGATGTCCGTGGCCGTTAGTCACGCAAGTGTGACACTGTCGCAGCCTTCGTCTTTGCTTATAGTTCTGTGTTTTGTATGGAAATGTTGGCAATGGAATTTGTATAGCGCAGTGTTTCGTGTGATTGTGGTTATGTGGGGATTTGAACGCTACGCTTTTTTCCTGTGTCTTCATCAGAGCAACTTGTGTATGTCTGACGAACAGTATTTCGACATAGGCTATTAATGCCACCAGCCATACTGTCACCCGTTGGTTATGGTTAGTGCCACTGTAAACCCTCGAATTAACGTACTGTTACATGTGGATTTCGGAAATAACGGACGAAATCTGTTGGTTCCGAAATTTTCGTCCGCAATGGGAATGGTGCAATTATCGGTCCTGGCTGTTAATTAGCGAAGCGGCCGCTACGTGGCGCGCACGTGCGCGGGCTCAGTCTTCGCTCACACTCGCGTGGAGGTGCTGGTGTAGCGCTGTCTTCATACCCCGAATCGTGGAGTTGGTAGTTATCTGAAATGTATTATATTCCAAGTAACATTCGCTACAAGGTTAATTATATTAGGTATGCATTAGTGCCACACACAGAGTACTGTGTTAACGGTTTTGGCGATTTTTGGCTATATATATATATATGTGTGTGTGTGTGTGTGTGTGTGTGTGTATATATATGTATAATTCGGCAGTACCGGACAATCAGCATTATCGGACCATCCGTTCCCCCTGTTAGTCAGTTCAGTCGAGGGCCTACACTATCATCATCGTCGTCGTCACCACCACCACCACCACCGCCCCCACCACCACCACCACCACCACCACCACCACCACCACCACCACCGCCCCTACCACCACCATCGTCATTCGTGGGTGGATGAGTCATGTCAGGATCACAATTTAGTGTATTTCCAAATCGTTGTGCAGTTTTTCGATCAGACAGGAAAAGTACCAGTAAGACACATGGGGGTGGAGTTTTAGTAGCCATAAATTTCCAAATTTTGTGGTTTTAAACGGAGCTATGATTCACAGTTTTACGAGGTATGTGTTTGGGTTGAATTTCACTCCGTCTGGTAAAAATTTGCTTATTGGTAATCACTATTTCCCTCCCGATGTCTCACCTCATACAATACTTAATTATTTTTCTTTTTTAGAAAATAAACTTGATGCAAAGAATCACTAGGTGATTTTGATGGCGGATTTTAATGCTCCCGGCTTTGAATGGGAACAGGGGCTGTCCCTGCCTAACTGCCATTACTATTCTAGACTTAAGGGAGGTGCTGCATGCACATGTACATGTCTTCTTGGGCTGACACAGACCATTGAGACTGATAACAGCAACCAGCTTGACCTCGTTTTTACCAATTTTGATAATGCAGGGGTTACTTTTGCTGATGCGGGCATAGGCAAAGCAGGTATATTCCATAGGCACATGGCTGTTGATATCGACTTGACATTCTATAAGTTTGCATACAGTTCAGAGCGTTCGCATTGTAAATATGCTGCTGGATACCACTGTGTGGTGCGTAATGCCCTTACAGCCTACAACTGGCCTGAAGTATGCAGTAACACAACAGCGGATGCTGCCGTCGACAGCCTCAGTGCTGCTGTGCATTATGCTACGGATCAGTTTGTTCCTAGTGGTTTTATCACAAGGAACAAATACTCATCTTGGTTAACTGTCTCCTCAAGACTCTATAGCTATTTGTAAAAAGAATTACTTTCATAAAAGATTTAGAAAGAACACTGTTTTTATAATCAGTTGTCCAAATATCATAAACATGTTAAAACTACTGTCAAATCTGACAGGCTTGCCTGGCTGACGTCTACTGACGGTGATTTAAGAATGCAACCTACAAAAGTTTGGGAATATGTGTCTACATTTTGAAAGAGTAATTCTGCTTGCATTCAGTTACATGTTGATGGATCTTGCATGCATGATCGTGGTGATGTTGCTGAAGCTGTTGCTAAGCTCTTCTACATAGCATATAGTCACATTTGACCACCGCTTAATTCCATTTCAGTTCTCTGTCATGATTCCCTACCTGTTAGTGACCTTGATATTCTGAATGCCATTAAAAGACTTAGACCAACCAAGTCTGTTGGACTTGATGACAACCCTGGTTTTATTGCAAAGGGATGTTCGGATATTTTAGCGTCTGTATGTAAGTAAATTTTCAGTCTTGGTGTCTGTCAGAAGCACTTCCCGTCACAATTGAAGCAAGTAGTAATTGTGCCTGTTCATAAGAAAGTCAACAGGGCCGGTGTACAGAACTATAGACCTGTATCTCTCCTTAATAATTTTTCAAATGTATTTCAGTTTGTTATGTATGATCATTTGTCATATTACTTTACACATAAACTGAATCCCAGTCAACATGGTTTTCTTTTATCCAAATCCACTGTTACCAGCTTGACATCCTACTTGGACTAGTATCCTCATTAGTTTGTTCACAACACCAAGTTGATGCCGTTTACTTTGATTTATGCAGGGCCTTTGATTTCGTTCTTCATACACTTCTTTTACACAAATAAGCTCAGTGTCCATGGGCTCTCTGATGGTTATGTTAGTTGGCTGTGTAGTTACATAACCAGTCATTATTCTGTTGTTCGAATTCATGGTTTTTAATCAGCACCCTTTGAAGTGCTTCCTGTTGTTCCTCAAGGATCTGCCCTTGGGCTCCTATTGTTTAATATATTTATTAGTGACCATTGCAATTCTATCTAACACTCTAGGTGTTTTTTATTTTCTGATGATGTTAAAATTTTTCGCACCGTAAGCTCTACAACTGACTGTGCACTCCTACAGTGTGACATCAATTCCATTTGCAGTTGGTGTGCTGCTAACTGTATGAAAACTAACACTGATAAAACTGGAGTCATCACCTTTACAAGGACAACTAATGTCGTTAATTATAATTACAAACTGTATGATAAATGCATAACTCGTACTGACCCCATCAAAGACCTGGCAGCTCTTTTGGATTCTAAACTTGTTTTTCATCATCATGTGGACTGCATATTTTCTCAGTCACTCAAAATATTGGGACTCACACGTGCGCTGACGTGCTCCTTTCCTACTGTTGAGAGGTTGGTATTGTTGTCTTTTACCTTAGTTACATCTAAATAAGAGTATGCTTCGCCTGCTTGGAACAACACGATGACTACTGATGCCAACACGATGACTACTGATACCAACACGATGACTACTGATGCCAAGAAGCTGAAATGCACCCAGCAGAAAGTTGCAGCTGCATGTGTCAGTTGCTTTCCTCCCCCAGTTTTCCTAACAGTTACACTTGCGCGCTTGAACTTCTAAAGTTACATTCTTCAGAAGTTAGAAGGCATCACCTTTGCTCTTTTTTTCATTCATGTTTTCCTAGGATGTACATTTTGTCCCCCTTTGATTGCTAACAGTAGTGTTAGAGTTCCATGCTATAATATTAGAAACTTTACCCAATTTTCTGTTGCACGTAAAAATTGTCCTTCTGGTATGTGCAACAGCTGCAAATTTGATGTGCAGTGATATAGATATATTTGGTAAGAAAATAGGTGTTTGGAACAGATGTTATCCTACTAGCATTTTTCACTTGGGTTATGGTTTTAATTTAGCCAGTTCAAATTTCAGCTTTTGTAAACAGTGATGTAGATATATCTAGCATCCGAATTAGGCTTTGAAACATATTTTAAGGCAATAGCACGTTTTATGTGAGTTATGATTTTAAATATTTAGGCAATCTTGTGTTTCTGCTTCAGTCATATTTTATTAATTGTTTTTTTGTGTTGTTTGTGTTTATTTGTGTAATTTGGTTTGTAATTATTTTGTGCTAGTTTTGTAATTGGCCCTTTTGCTGTTAAACTAGCACTTTGATAAATTAATAATAATAATAATAATAATAATAATAATAATAATAATAATAATAANTTTGATAAATTAATAATAATAATAATAATAATAATAATAATAATAATAATAATAATAATAATAATAGAATCCAAAGGCTGCACCGTCTAGGCATGTGTCTGCAGCCGCTTGGTTGTTGGGATTGTGGGGTTGAAACCCATAGGGGGCATGGATGTCTGTCTGTTGTGAGTGTTGTGTGTTGTCAGGTAGAGATCTCTATGATGGGCTGATCACTCATCCAGAGGAGTCCTACCCAGTGTGTGTCTAAGACAGTGTGATTGTGAAGCCTCAATAATGAGGAGGCCCTGGCCCACTAGGGCCTGTTGCACCATGGAAATACTACTACTAATTATTATTATTATTATTATTATTACTATTATTATCTGCATCCTTAGGGTGTTATATATGGAAAACGAATTACATCCATGAAAGATTTAAAAAGGAAAACTGCCTGTTTTGTAGTCAGTTTTCAAAATATCGTAACCTTGTTAAAACTACCATCAAGCCTGAGAGGTTTGTCTAGTTGAAGTTTGTTGACAAGGATTTAAAAATGCGACCTATGAAATTTTAGAAATATGTGTCTACATTTTGAAAGAATAATTCTACTTTGATCCAGTTACATGCTGATGGAACTTGCATAAGGTGATCACAGTAATGTTGCTGAAGACTTTGCTAAGCACATTTACACAACCTGTGGTCACATTTCACTACTGCTTTGCCTTGTTTCAGTTCTCTGTTCTGATTCCCTATTTTTAGTCCCTGTTAGTGACCTTGATATTCAGAAAGCCATTCAAAGACTAAGACCAACCAGTCTGGGGGACTTGACTACATCCCTGGTTTTATTGTAGCTGGTGTTTGGATATTTTAGTGCCTGTACATAAGTCCTTTTTCTATCTCGTCTGTCAGAAGCACTTCCCATCACAATGGGGAAGAAAAAATGAAGCAGTAATTGTGCCTGTTCATAAGACAGGCCATGACACCTGCGTACAAAGGCATAGACCTGTATCTCTTCTCAGTAACTTTCAAAAGCCTTTGAAGTTGTTATGAATGATCATTTGTCATATTATTTCAAATGTAAATTGATTCGTTATCACCACAGTTTTGTCAGATCCAGAGCTGCTATCTTCACATGTGCCATCCCATTGTGATATACAAGTAGAAAACAGAGGAAAAGTAGGAGTCAATCATAAGTACAGTTAGTAGTACATCATATTGCACCATGTTTCAGCTTTTAGTAACAGCCATGGTCAGGCATATATAAAGTACTTACAGAAAGAATGCCTATGTACACATATAGTAAAATGCAATAAATTGTCTTTTCTCCACGTGGGTGAGAGCTCAGTCTTACAGTACTGTTGTGTTGTGAGGGCCGAAACCAGAACAAAAACAATAAAATGTTATATCTTGAAATGTATCAAACATGTTATCCATACTTTGATTGTGAGAGGAAGACTTCTGTGTAACATATGGGTCTCAAGGGATGAAATTTCGTGATTATTTTGGAAACAGAGTTTAGACTGGAGAGGTGGGGTTTCTATGTATTTGGTTATCTTTCTTATCTCATCTTGTGTTGTCTGGTATTGTGTTGTCATTTTGTTTGGTTGATGGTGTGTGTGTGTGTGTGTGTGTGTGTGTGTGTGTGTGTGTGTGTGTGTCTTCATGTAACTTTTGTTGTATTTATTTTGTGCCTGTTTCATAATTGGCCATTGTGCTGTTAAACTAGCATGTTAATAAATGAAAAGTGAACAACAACAACAACAACAACAACACATTACCATTCTGCTGCACACACCATCTGATGTTCTGTGATGAAAGTTGGAACTCTTTATATGTATGAAATGTTAAAATCTCTTAAGACTATTTAGTTATATGTTGGTTTCAGTGCTTTTAATTGGTAGTTCAGAAGTACCCCTGCAACAGCCTCTGCCATGTACTTATGCATGTCACAGAGCTGGCCTAATGTTTAAGCCACACAGTATGTACAGTGCATCGTGTGTGTGTGTATGTTTCATGTGTTGAACCATTTACATAATTTGTATTTCAGTAAGGTTAGAACTTACAACTTCATGTTATCACTGTGTCGCAGATCCCCGGACTAATGACTGGTTCCTGATTAAGAGTCCAATGCCTGGCCTCACCATTATGGCTACATACCTCTACTTCGTTTTGTCATGGGGTCCCCGCTACATGCAGCACCGGAAACCCTATAACCTCACGAACTTGCTCATCGTCTACAACATGGCTCAAGTCTTCATCAGCATCTTTATCTTTTATGAGGTCAGCTCAAACTTTTATGTCACAAAATGATTCACTGTAACTAAAATCCCCATTGACAATGTAAAGTTGCCTGTGAAGTTAGTCGCTGCCACCTACCATGCAGGCTGCAGTTCATTCCCACATAGTATACGTAAGAATTGTGGCACATAAAATGGCACTGTAGAAGGTTTGCACATGCTAATTACATCTCCATTGAAGTTCCATAATTATCAGCTATGAAGCTGTGGTGCAACAGACCACAGTACCAAGGGACTCAGTCTCACAACCCTGCTACAGCTGGTAATACAACTGGTAAAACAGGCTGCAGTACCAAGAGACTCAGTCTCACATCCCTGCTACAGCTGGTAATACAACTGGTAAAACAGGCTGCAGTACCAAGGGACTAGGTCTCACATCCCTGCTACAGCTGGTAATACAACTGGTAAAACAGGCTGCAGTACCAAGGGACTGTCTCACCCCACTACTATCACTGGTAAAACAGACTGCAGTACCAAGGGACTCAGTCTCACATCCCTGCTACAGCTGGTAATACAACTGGTAAAACAGGCTGCAGTACCAAGAGACTCAGTCTCACATCCCTGCTACAGCTGGTAATACAACTGGTAAAACAGGCTGCAGTACCAAGGGACTCAGTCTCACATCCCTGCTACAGCTGGTAATACAACTGGTAAAACAGGCTGCAGTACCAAGAGACTGTCTCACCCCACTACTATCGCTGGTAAAACAGACTGCAGTACCAAGGGACTCAGTCTCACCACAGTGCTACAGCTGGTATGGCAGGCTGCAGTACCAAGGGACTCAGTCTCACATCCCTGCTACAGCTGGTAACACAGCTGGTACAGTAGGCTGCAGTACCAAGGGACTCACACCACACTGCTGCAGCTGGTACAGTAGGCTCAGTACCAAGGGACTCACACCACACTGCTGCAGCTGGTACAGTAGGCTGCAGTACCAAGGGACTGTCTCACACCGCACTGCTGCAGCTGGTACAGTAGGCTGCAGTACCAAGGGACTGTCTCACACCGCACTGCTGCAGCTGGTACAGTAGGCTGCAGTACCAAGGGACTGTCTCACACCACACTGCTACAGCTGGTACAATAGGCCACTGTTTTACTGCACATCTTTGGTTATTTCCACTTAGCCTGTTCGGTTAAGATGCATTTTAGTACTGTCATCGCATTTGGCAAGTGATGGTGATACAAGCAGATAACTTAGTTTTGGGGTTATGTCATACAGACCAAAATGTCTTGTGATTGTTTTATTACACATTGTGATTGCTGGAGAACATAGATTGGGGTCCTTACTGGGGAGTTAATAGGAGATCCGCAGTGTCATTAAACTTGAAGATCCATAATCTGTCCTGTGCCCTCCGTTTGTTGCACCCTCATGTCCTGTAACTGTATACATTTCATAAGATGCATGCCATGTGGACAAGAATTTGAAAGGAAGCAGTGATGGTGTTTTAACTGTATAATCCAATGTTTTGTTTGTGCAGTCTGAGAGAAGTCGTGAAACTTTCATTCAGGGTGGCTATTAACATGACCTAAATTGCTACATTGCTGCAGCATCCTCATTTGTCATTTTCTTTTTAACAGTTTAATCTCAGCAGCTAACAGTTGTGTTCACTGTCGTACACGCATGCAAGATGCATTCAGTTCCCTGGGTGAACTACTTGGCATTTCTGTTTTGTAGGGATTGGATGCAGCTTGGCTGAGAGATTACAGCTGGCAGTGTGAACCTGTGGATGTCTCCAACACACCAGGGGCAATGAGGGTGATTCATTTATTTATTTATTTATTTATTTCACACTGCATTAGATCCTTTGCAGGGTTAAAAACGATTAGGATAGGGATATAGTCAATATAGTTATGCATGTCTGCATATAACAAGCAATTTCTTTGTCATATCAACACGTAAATAAAACGGAACTATAAGTCTAGCATGACATGTAACATAGCACAGTACAATTTAACATTTAAATAAAATATAACTTATACACATCAAACTATTACACAATAAATACATATATCAATACAAGGTTAAGTACAGTCAATTTAATAATTAAACTAAATTGTTGCTCAAAGTATTCACTTAATGAATAAAATGTACTTTTTAGTAAAAAATAATTTAAAATCTTTTTAAAGATGTTTGCATGCAGTGATGTGAGTGAGGTGTATTATGTTGAGCCTAAATAATGGAATATGGAGTGTCCCAAAGTAACTATATACTGAAAGGAAAGTGAAGTAACTGTACTGGTAGTGGAAATTATGGCTTGGTTTGAGGATATAACACAAGCATTATATGTACAAGTATTACTCAGATATTCTCACATTATTAATGAACTCCTATATGTTGTCCAGCCATTATTATGATCAGTCAAATCAGGAAACCCCATAGATCAAAATTCATAGATATTATATCAGGGTGAATGTTGTTGCCGATTCATCATTCAGGGAAGTTACATTCAGGAACACTTTAATGCTGTCGGCAAAGTTGAGGGAGTGCACCATCTTGCTGAAAGAAGGCTCTTTGTAATAACATGCCGGGATTATCTTGCAGCAGTGAACTAAAGAACTCTTGTAACTTCTTGATATATGAACCTGAAACCTGCACAGCTGCTGCTTGTTATTGTTAACATGAGGCCAGTGTTCTGATGACCAGTAACATGGACTTTTGTTTTGTGCACTCACTTTAGGGTGTCTTGTGGATAAGTGATGTATTGAAAAGTGACCAGGCAACATGCACTGCCTTCTGTTCAGTGGCTTCATAGCTCAGTCATATAAACTAGACACTGAGCTGGACAACTGGGGGCTTGGGCTAGCTTCCTACTAGGCGTGGATATTTTTCTCTTTATAATAGCATCTCTCCACTTATTGCTGAAGGCTAGACCCCCTGGCATATGAATTTGAACATTTACTTGCAATTTGTGCCTTAGGCTAAGAAAAACTGAAAGTATGCCTTCACAGGAAGTTCAAGCATGGGCTGTAGCATCAGTCCTTTGTAGTGTCACCTTCTGCTGGTTCTAGTTTATATTAAACCTCGTGGCTATGGTCACACTAAAGCACCAGGCATGCTGACTGGTACAGTTTAAACCTTTGCAACTGAGTCCTTTGTGTAGGCTTCCTTGGTACTTCATATGAGCATATTTAGTGGACATCAGAATTGCAGGGACCCAATGGTAGGAACAGTGATTTGTTTGCAGTGCATTTGTGACAGTTTAACATGAGTGACATAAAACTGCTAAGAATGTTTTCATCAAGGAAGGAAAAAGAAAGAGTTAATTGAAGTGGAGCAAGTTTATGGTAGTATAATAGTCTTTTGTCCATTGGTCTCTGTGTTTTCCATCTGGTTGTTCGGGCAACTCTAACAAGTGTACACCTCTTGACATTAGTAAGAGTTTAATACATCAACCACTATGGTGACAAAAGAATGCTGGTGAACATTCAGTCTAACCTAACACAGTCAAAACCTGCAATGTCATGTAGCGCCTGCCTCACTTAGTGTCCATACAAGTCTATAAGGCCGCCACCCTTGACATATCGCCACACATTGTGTTGAACAAACAGTTGTGCTACATCTAGGCTTGACTATCTGTGTAGAAATGTAAATGTTGTGTTTCCGCTTTCCTAGCACAGATCTAATGCAGGACACCCAAATACATTATGTAATTTCTTGCATTCTTTTGCTGGTGTGCCCTTGTTGTTACAGCAATGGGCAAAAGCTGAAGTGCAGTTTTTGCATGTGATTCGAATCTAGTTTGCAATATATTCTTTCACTATGTCTGTACACTCAAGTGGCATAATCAAGTTGTTATTCCTCAGTTAGGAATGGGAACATCCTTGAGCAGACCCATACAATTCTCATAGTGGGGCACTCAAATTCTGGCAGGCACAAAAGATATCTTGAAACTGCCCAAGCCAGCTCTGGGGCCCACCTGGCTTCCTCTTCAACAGGTACTGAGGGCTTTTTCCTTAGAGTTAAAGTGGCCAGGGCGTGAGGATGACCAGTTGCCTGCCTCCAATGCCACGGTTAAGATAGTTCCAGTTCCACTGTATTTCTTCACAACGTGTGCACAGGAAACTTTAAGTTTACATTTAAGATTGTCATAACAAGTGTGCAGTTCCATTATGGCAGAATATTTCATTTTAGGAAAAACCATGGGAAAGCACAGCTGCTTCCAATAGTGACAAATAAATTGCAAAGTCCATGAGGTTCCACGAATATAAATATCTCATGTATATAGGGGTTCACAAATCCTGGGCAACTAGATTTATGTGATGGTGCCCAATATTTGTTGGTCGTCAGTGTGGAACTTGCTTCATGTCACCTTTCTGGTGTCTAGAGTTGGTAGTTTGTTTACTAGCTTGTCTTAATCAGCACAGGCATAAATGCCTATTAAGGTACTTTTTGTTAACCTTGTGCAGGGCAAGAACACGCAAGGTGTTGGACCTTGATTTAGATCAAGTCCTAGCATCTTGTGTGTGTAGATAGAATCAGTAATGTTTCTTGATTTCAGTTCACCTTGTTTTACTTGGTGATATTAAATGTACAGAATGTATGTAAATTGACACAGAGCAGTACAACAACACTGTGTTTTGTTGCAGGTGGCACGGGATGTGTACATATATTTCCTGGCCAAGTTATCAGAATTGCTGGACACTGTAAGTGATACACTACAACAGCGCAGCTGTTCTCTGTGCTCCTTTGTACAGGCGCACATCACTTACAGCATTAATTTCATTGTTCATGTACCATCACAGGAGTGCAGGACAAACCTTTTGTATTAAGAGCTAATGACTCTTCCAAGAATGCATGGAAATTAAAGTGTTTGTGGAGAACACAAAAATTTAAATTCATGCAAGTCAGTTTTTTAGTGTGCCATTTAATAATTCCGCCAATTCTGCAGATTGCATGATGTAAGTTTCAGATTCATGAAGAAATGAAGAGCAGAGTCACATGAGGATTGCCTGCCACATTCAGTCTCAAGTATATTGTCTTCCCACTTACTGTGTAAATGTATGAAACTATAATTTGTCTGCTCTGTAAGTGCAGTGCTTACTGACACCATGAATTGCTAACCAGACAGGCAGTGCACATCTGGTGTAACACTGAAATGCATTCACATAGCCATTGATGCTGTGGAAAAGCAGTACGCCATATTCTGAGCGTGTGTCTGTAGTGTTAGTTACCCAGCATGCAAAGCACATCTTTTTTATGCAGCATTATATTGTCATCTGTGACCTGTCTGGCTGTACCATATGCTTCCACATTATCTCGTAAATCGCACAGTTTTCAGAAAAAAGTTATTGAACATAAAATGTGTGTTTTGATTTGACCTACAACTTTTGTCTGAAATATTTCTCATTCTAAGAAGAATTCTGCAACACACTATCATAAATGTATCTAGGTCTTCATGTAAAGTACCCATTCTTCTTGTCAGATTTTAACCTCCTGACTGGGCATGACGTATATGTGCGTACTCGTATTGCGCTATTTCAGTGGGTATGACATACTATTATGTCCTTGATCTTTCACCACTAATATCTCCTGGGTATGACAAGATATGACTCAGGTATTAGTACTGTTAAATAGTCAACATTTTTTCCTCTAGGAGGCACCACCAACTGCCTTCTTCTTGGCAGCCAGCGCCATCCACGACAATTATTTGAAACACTGGTGTCATGACTGTGAGAAGGCCGTATGTGTAGTACCGTGTTTTTAAGTCTACCACACAGATAGAAATTTAAAAATCAAAAAAAGTCATAAATGTTGCAATAATTATGAATAAAAGCTACATTTCATTTTTAAATCAGTTTCTCATTACATATTGAAAGAAAGCCCCATTATGTTTGCAACCCTTCTCATGCTTTATAGGAACTACGAAAAACGGGCAGGATTAAATACCCAGGGGAGGTTACACCAGCATCCCAGAAAAGACCCAGTTAACAGGTTAATGAAACTTGAGATACACTATCAAAACTTGTGGAAATTTGTCCAGTGGGACCTGAGTTGTTGCATATGGACAGAGGTACAGACAGACATGATGGAAGTAGTGGTTGCTTTTTGCAGTTTTGTGAATGTGCCTAAAAGTGTACAATGTAAGTACTTACCTGTTGTGAGGGTGGGACATCTAAGCACTGGGCAGGATCATACGCGAATCATGTTCTGGAACAGGGTGGTGAGGGGATTGTTTGTATCTGATACAGCGGGCATGACAAGAGCATGGAGAGAATTGCACAGTGATGAGCTTCCTGATACATACTTCTCAGTCTGTTTAATTAAACTTATCAAATTAAAGTGGATAAGTTAGGTTGGACATGTAGCATGCATGACTTTATGGAATACTGCCCTTCAGAAGCTATAGTTCCTTAGCTAATAAAATTCCCTGCATTTTATGGAACCTGATGTTTCATTTTTGTGTGCATGGGAGAGTTAAATATATATGAAACTTAATTTTAAAACTAAAGAGGGGAGGGCAGTTGGGAGACCTGTCTTATATACTGAGAGAGAAAACTGTCTCAGTGCCACTTCCACCACAAATCTTACATAGAGTGGGATTGAACCCAGGCCTCTGCAGTAAGAAGAAAGTTACTAGCCATATGACCTTGACATAGGTTAACAGTAATTTTATCTGACAACTTGCATCATCCTTCACGGAACTTCTTACATGATGGCAAGCAGCACGGTGTTCACTGCCATGCCACGAGTTGCAGTCCATGTTCTGTAGTTCACCATATTTAAAAAAAAAAGCATTGGAAAACCGTTCTTCTGCCAGCAGACACGCATCACATCTAAGCAAGCATGTTGTTCATTCCACACTGAAGTGTTTTAAGGCAAGATGTGTATCATATCTGACAAGCACATCACTCATTGCACTCTAAGGTGTGGCTGCTGATAGCTGTCAAATAAAATAGTGTCCCTGTGTAGTGAGGTACCCCTGCCTATGTAGCAGCCCCATTTTCATATCAAAGAAAGAAATGACATCCATGCCTTCTTCCATCCCTGACCATTTAAAAACCATCCATATATGATCCTAAGCTGTTCCACCTTTGCATGAGTGAGGAACACAGGCTGAGGGTGTTCGAGAATACTGTGCTAGTAAGATATTGCAGCCTAAGAGGGAGAAGGTGACAGGGGAGTGGGGAAGACTACATAAAGAGGAGCTTTGTGCTTGGTACTCCTCACCAAATATCATTCAGGTTATCAAATCAAGACGAATGAGGTGGGTGGAGCATGTGGCATGTATGGGGGACAGGAGAGGTGCGTTCAGGGTTTTGGTGGGGAGACCTGAGTAAAGGAGGCCATTGGGAAGACACAGGCATAGGTGGGGGGATAATAGTAAAATGGATCATCAGTGAAAGGGATGGGGGGGCATGGACTTGATTGTTGTGGTGCAGGTTAGTGACAGGTGGCAGGCTGTTGTGATTGCGGTAATGAACCTTCGGGTTCCATAAAACATGAGGAATTTTTTGACTAGCTGAGGACCTGTTATGTTCTCAGGAAGGACTCTGCCCCATGTAGTTAGTTAGTTAGTTAGTTAGTTAGTTAGTTAGTTAATGATGTGATACTGAAGTGCCACTTAAATACAAGCTCCTGAAGTTTTGTGTGGAGTAACTGTTCAGAAGGTGTGGCAGCTTGTATAAAGGTATATTTTATTGTAGCATGGTGCTTATGATGTTATTTGTTTGGCAAAAACATAAATAGTAAAGACAGTTACATAAATTCTAATGTCACTAGTAAGGAGGTTGATCTAGAATTAAATGGAGAAAAAACTAAGCATATGCTCATGTCAACAGAATGCAGCATATACTGCCAACAGAACAGTAGGTAATAAGCCCTTTGAAAGTGTGGCAAAGCTCATGTGTTTGGGAATGACTCTAACAAACCAAATTACATTCATGTAGATGTTAAGTGCAGATTGAACACTGGGAGCGCTTGCTGCTAGTCAGTCCAGAATATTTGCCTTCCTTGTGCTGTCTAAAAACTTAGACAAAAATGTAGGTCCTGCAGAATTTTTAATTGTACTCATTGCTTTTCATGGGTGTGAAATGTAAGGAAATAACATAAACGGACAGTGTTTGGAAACAGTCTACCACGGGGAGTATTTGGATATAAGATGGACAGAACTGCATAATTTAAGTCTTCATGGTTTGTACTTTTTGCCAAGTATTATTACAGTGATCACATTAGAGAGGATGAGATGGGCAGGGAATGTGGCACACGTGAGAGAAAAGAGAAATGCATACAGGTTTTTGGTAGGAGAATCAGAAGGAAGTACATCACTTGAAAGTCATATGTGTAAATGTGAGGATAATACTGAAATGGGTGCTAAGAAATAGGATGTGATGGTGTGTTGTCATTCATCAAACTGCTGGGGGCAGTGGGCTCTTGTGAACACAGCAGTGAACTTTCAGGCGTTACAAGTCCAGGGAATGTGTTAGCTGGCTGAGCAGCTGTTCGCTGACATGCACTCTGAGACAGTGTAAAACCTCCCACTAATGATGGTGGTTAAGTGGCTGACTGTGAGGACCAAATTTCCAATGAAAAATGCCTGCACAGTCCGTTTTCATCTCTGTCACTTGTGGAGCTATGACCTGACGGCTCACGATCTGCACCGGAAGTTTCCTCACTTTCTGTTCGAGAAGACAACTCAAAGGTCTGTCTTCTGCCCATGGCATTGTCAACAAAATCTGTTACGAGCATTTCATGTGTTTCCAATACAGTATTCCTGAGTCTGAAGCAAAACATAATGCAAGAGTGCTCTTTCTTCAAATCAGACGTTAGAAAATAGTGTATCACATTTCATGTGCACTAGTGTAGACACCGGTTGAGAAGAAACGCAGAGGGTTATGGATGCAAAACTCACTCCACTGGCCCAGCATATGGTGACGCTATGTCAGCTTGTAGCAGACACTGTATTGCTCGCCACTCATAGTATTAATGGTGAATTTTGGAACTTTTGCATATGCTTTCATATGCACTGTCTTGTTGTGGTACAATTTGCCATTCCCATTAGCTTCACCATGCACTCTCCACTGACCAGGAGAAAATGCCTGTACGGGTTAGGTGTCTCTGGTACTATGTGGAGAAGTTGACTCTAGGGTGGACTAGAGGGCTGCTAGGGGTGGGAGTCACTAGTAAAAACTAATCACTCACAACAAATCTTGCACATGTCCATGTGTCGCATTCCTAGCAGGGGGTTTTCCCTGGCCAGTGGACTGCACACTGAAGTTCATGTTGGAAGGTCCTCCCATAACTGTCTTTAACACTTTTGTTTAGGTGTTCTTTGTATTACGGAAAAAGGAGAAACAGATTACATTTCTGCACATGTACCACCATACAGTGATGCCGATGATCTCGTGGGCATGTACCAAGTACTATCCTGGGGGGCATGGAACCTTCATCGGAGTCGTCAACTCATTCGTGCATATCATAATGTATTTCTACTACATGATGGCTGCCATGGGACCGCAGTACCAAAAGTACCTCTGGTGGAAGAAGTACATCACCACCCTGCAGATGGTATGATGCCTGCATCGTCAGAATCATCCTAGTTTTGTAGCCTGTAATAGTTAAGTATGCTGTGAACCCCACCAGTGTGTGGCAGACTGAAATATTTGTGTTTTTCTCTATCAGTAGGTTATTCCTGCTCCAGCATTTCCCAAGTCACCTTGCACAAGTGCAACACATTAAGCACTACACGATATCTGTGGTTCATACATTATGTGTATGTTTGTAACAGGCGCTTCCTGACATCCTGGGCTGAAGTGCTCTTGCTGGGATGTAGGGTGAAAATTAAAATATATAAAGCTGCAACAGATGGCACGTATTGCCAAAAAGCAAGGGGTGATTATCTAAACTTCTTTAGTGTCAAGGAGAGGTAGGAAAGAAGGAAGAGTGGAACCAGAATATGATGGACAAGTGAAAGGGATGGGAAAGGAATACAGAAGACAGATGGGAAGGGGATAAAGGTACATAAGTTTATATGAGACTTACTGTTGGATATTCAGTGGGTGCTTTCAGTAGTTGTTAAACAATATATGTACAGATGAAAGCAGTGGTTAATGACAGTGCTTCTAGAGTCTGGATGTACAGCAAATGGGGCAGTGGTGCAATATTCAATTTCTCCCCTTTTACTACCTCTGTACAGTCAAGCTGTCTGTTTGTTATTCTGTTCCCGCAGTTTCATGTCGCTCCCTACAGATTCTGCTCGTAACCCAGTATTTCATCAGTTACGATCTTCAGAAATGCATTTTACTGAGAACATATGAACTTGGTGCATTCTGCATAGAGGAGCTCGAAGTAGGTTACAGTGTGAACTGAATGAGATGGACTAAGACACTGAAAAATTGTCAGTAAAGACAAATTATATTCCAGTTATTTTCATAGTAATAAATGTAGTTCTTAAAGAACTTAGTTGATGCAAAATGTAAGTTATTTGTGTGGGGTGAGTGTGGGCAAAAAAATAATCTCAGCTGAAGGAGTGCATCGTCCATGTAGCACAAGGCGTGTGGCACACTGCATCCCTGTCCAGCACTGTTATATGGGGTTGCTATGACTCCATGCAAGGAAGGCAATTCACCCTGTATTCGTGTTGTTGAGGTCACAAATGTTCAGTATTGAGAATGTTCTTTATTATTATGTAATGTTGCATTTGTACCATTCACATTTAAATCAGTTGTCAAATTAAAACCAAGTGCGTACAGTGAGGTGGCCACTGACCAACTGTTTTAAGTCTCAGACTTGTTTTGGCATGGAAGTTGGTACCTCGGTGTACATGGCCGAGTTTAACTTAACCCTCTGTGTTATATGGGAATGTTGGTGGACCTGATTAGTGCTGAAGCCTGCTGTACCAGTTACTTGCAACAGGTGAATGATAGCTAGCAGGGAAAATCAGGAATATGTAGAGAAAAATTTGCTCCAATGCCACATGGTCTACCACGTAATGAATGTGGGCCTTTGTGATGAGATCCTGCAGGCAAACCACTCGAGCTACAGCATGGCTCTTGGTGGAGCAATATGGCGCCTGCACATCAGTTCTGTGAGATTTGAGGTTCTCACAGTGGTGTTGTGAAAGGTTCTTGTCTGCTGGGATATGGCACTGTATGGCTGGGAAAGTATTTACCGGATGTTTCAGAGGGTGGCAGTACCCTCTAACATCTGTTAGCTCCTCATTCTACTTCCACCCTTGGTGTAGCTTAGGTGCACACCAAGACACTGCTGGCACATCTCATTACCACCCCCCACTGGCTTGTCATGCACTCTGTCCTTTCTCCACCCTCACACCCACATAATACACCCTATGTTTTTAGCAGGCTACTCCTCTTGGACCACTAAACCCTGAAGATGAAGGCACTATAGTGCTTTGAAACATCGGTAAATATTTGCCCAGTGACCCAGAAGCACATCCCTGAGACTTCAATCTTAAGAATACTCTGTTGCTGAAACAGGTGAAAGTTGTTTTATGAGTAAAGCCGTGTGTTCTAGTAAAGTTAGAATTTGCTTTACTCCTATATCAGGGTAGGAAGAGCTGTCTTATAAAATGTGCTCTGATTTCTGTATGTTCCAGGGCCAGTTCTGTCTCGCTTTCCTACACTCATTTCAGCTGGTTTTTCATGACTGTGGTTATCCACGCTGGTCGCTTTTCTTCACTTTGCCAAATGCCATCTTTTTCTACTACCTGTTCAGTGACTTCTATTGCAAGGCATATGACGTTAACAAGAAGAAAGACGTGAAGCAGTCTTGATGAGGTGTGTCCTGTCTTGGCATTAATTTAGTTGTCGTGAGCTTCAAAGTAAACTGACAGGGGTGTCAGTGACATGATACCTCGTTCCTTCTTCACTGTCAGGTCCAAATTTATTTTTGGGAAAATTAAATTTTTAATGAAACAGGTGTAGTATTCTAAATGTAAATAATGCAGGAAAAAGTTTTCTTTTATTCATTCATGTCCATACAGAAATCTGTCTGATGTGTAGAACACTGGGTGAATATTACATCAAGGCACAGGAGACCTCTGACAGTCCAGCAGCATCTGGACCAAGGTGATGCCAGACTTTCAGAAGGTACTAAAAGCTTGTTTTATGTGCACTGCACACAGTCAGTTACATGGTCTCTTCATACATTTACTGCCACCAGCACCTTCACTCACCTTGACACCATTATTACAGTCAGTTACATGCTTTCTTTGCACCTGACTGCCACCAGCACTTTTGCTCACCTTGACGCCATTATTACAGTCAGTTACATGCCGTCTTCACACCTTGCTGCCACCAACACCTTAACTCACCTTGATGCCACTATTACAGTCAGGTGGGTATAAATATTGATATCAATGAAATGATGGGAAATGGCAGATGGAGATCATCTAAGTTGGTGATGATCTGAGGCAGTTCATTTAGTGTGGCAGCTACTGACGCTGACTCATAAGTCTTGCCATTTTTATGGTGGACTATCAAGAGTGCTGGTCAGTGGATTCTGCCTGTTGGACCATTGCAGTAAAGGTTTTGTGTGTAATGGAATGTGACTGTGTGTTGCCCATGCTTCATCTGTTATGTTGTGCATCACAGAAAATTTTAAACACTGTACATTGTAGCCAGTAAACTTGGGTACACATTGTTCACGTTAGAATAAAATTAGTAGTGGGCACCAAAAGCTGGGTGTACAAATTTGTGTATTCTCTTTCTGTAGGGCACAGATTCTTACCATCTAAAGTTTGTTGTGTTGTAGGTTGTGATGCCATGTAGTCTGTTAAAATTGTACCAATCTTAGAGAAGAGCTGCTGCCTCTATCACCAGCTATCAGACTGCAAGGTGTCACATCCCAAGAGACAGCAATCTTCATGGTAACTACTGTAGGAACCTCACATCTCACTTTTTACATCTTGCAACTTTTGGGGTGTCACAGTAGCGTAATCAAGGACTCCAGTGTTCTGTGAAGTGACACTGTGTCACTGGTACACCGTCCCCAACCATTCAAATGAATGTGTTTCCTTCAGCTTCAGTGGTTGAGGGTTCATGGACCTTGAATCCTGGAAGACTGGCGGGGGGGGGGGGGGCATTCATTTGAAATTTTGGCAGCCATTTACCCAGCAATGCAACATCACATCAAGTCTTCTTACAGCCTCATCATCATTCCACTCACAAAGAGAATGTCTCCATTTGTGGAAGAAGCTCCCACAGAATTGTTTTGCAGGCTCCAGAGGACACACCCGCACTGACTTCATGTCAGTGCTGGTTGCCCTCTATGCTCAGCTAGTGAAGAAATATTCACTTAACCATGCACAAAATAACATAGATAAGACACAGGAACACTAAAATAGATGCGATCATGTTGATTGCATTAAACACTTCAAGATGACGTTTTTTGATGGTGTGCCCTTGTAAGCAGGATAGTGAACTGCTAGAGTCCACAAATGGCATGGGAATTCATGCCCAATTGAGCGACTGTCATCTTCTGAAGAACTATATTCCATGGAGTTAATTAACTGAATGCTTGTAATTTACATTATTGACATTACACTCTCAGGTAATTACATTAAATGCCTTGTGAGAATTGGGGTGAGCTGATGGATCAGGGAAATAGGGTGCAAACACATGTGGAAAGTGATCACTTGGAAAACCTAGAAGGAGATTGGATAATATTAAAATATTCCTTACATGTCTGTAGGTGGTGAAAATGTGAACTGGTTTGAATTGGCTCAGGATGATATCCAGTGACAGCTTGTGGTAAGGTGGTAATAATGGCAGGTAACTATCAAGTGAATGCAAGTCTGTTTTATGTTTCAGATTTAAGCAAAGCCATCAGCAGCAATCATGGACTAGTCTCTCCCAAACTGGAAACAATGCCCATCTGAATTTCCTTCAGTTTCAATGCTCTATACTTGAGTGATACACAGCAGTATCATGACAGACTGGTAGGCCATCTTGTTGATGGGACAGATAGTATCAGCATCACTATTTCAGTGAGATAAAAAGAAAGGAGGAATCATGACAGTTCTCAGTGGTTGTGATGACTGTATAGTGTGTTTAGTAGTAAGGGGTTTGTGGACTTTATCCATTGCTTTGTACTCCACGCACACAGCATGTTTCAGCGACTGGATCTTTTTCTGTTTTCACATGAAGGAGTGAGAAGACACTGACACTGATAGACACAACTCCGTAGTACAACCCCTCACCTTTTCACCTGTGCAAAACAGTCCCGGGTTTGAAGTCAAGAAATCCAGGAATACTGAGAGGATTTGTCAGTTCAGCCCCTACCTACATACCGCTCTGCATTTGTTTGTGACAGGGATGAAGGTTTATTATTAAATAAATATTCTAAATAAAGAATTTGGTAGCATAAGTTGTCAGACTCTCCAGAAATGAAGGACAGATCTACTGCAGGGTACGAAACAGAATTTTTGTCCACTGCATCGCAAACATAAACTTTAGCAGGGATACACTCATACCTCCCTCTACTGGGGCAGACATTTTTCACATCCACTTACTCCTGCATTGTGTTTACTGTGAAGCACTCCAATCTTGCAACTTTGTCTGCTACCCCAGTCATTCCACACCACCAGCCATTTCAAACTTCGTCATCTGCTGTGACCTGCACTGCTACAGCCAGTACAGTAGGCCACACTACCATGGGATTCAGTCTTACATCCTGCTACAGCTTGTACAATAGGCTACAGTACCAGGGGACTCAGCCTCACATCCCTGCTACAACTGTACAACTGGCTGAAGTATCAAGGGACTGTCTCACCCGACTGCTACAGCTGGTAAAACAGGCTGCAGTACCAAGGGACTCGGTCTCATCTCACTGCTACAGCTGGTACAGTACCGAGGGATGCAGTCTTACCTCACTGCTACAGCTGGTACAGTCGGCTGCGGTACCAAGGGACTCATCTTAAATCACCACTACAGCTGGTACAACAGGTTGCAGTACCAAGGGATGCGGTCTCACGTCATAGCTACAAATGAAAGCTGGCATACATAATTCCTCTCACTTTTTTAATTTTAAATGATCCATAACTGTGCACTGAGCAAGTAGATACAGTAGCTAAAAGCAACAAATGCACATAGGTGTATGAAAGTGTATTACACACGCTGTATACCTCCTACATGTTTCGGCTAGTCATGTGGCCATCTTCAGGGAGGTGCGTTACAAAGAAGGGATAGATCAAGTCATTACAGAAGTTTGTGAACCAATGTGCGAATGTAAAATACTAAGTTTTAAATACATGGTTTAAAATACATATTAAATTTTAAAATACAGATGAAAATTTTTTGTAATTAATTTGTAATGAATGAGGGTTGTAAATAGTGTGTAGTATGTCACCACCCTGAAAGGAAAGAAGGAAGTGTGTGTATGAGGTTACTGGTGATACATTGGTAGATAAAAATTGTATATTGTAATATGCAGACGAAACAGCTGTTAGCAAAATATGTAACAAGCAAAACAGTGTTAATGGTACTGGTTCAGCAAATTGCTCTCTACTGAAATCTAACAACAGACGGGAGAGAGGTGGATGGGGCTTGCGCACATGCGTGAGTTGTATATCATAAATGAGATCAAAGAAGGGGTTAGTATCCTTCTGAGATTGTTCATTGATGATTGTGTTGTGTCATTGAAAAATTTGAATTTAGGAGTTTTTTAATGAACTCATTTGTTGACTTTTGTGGGTGGCTGTATTAAGGACATAACGATGTTTATGGGTCCATACAGGTTCATAAACTTTTGTAATATCTCGATGTATGCATTCTTCGTAATGCACCTGCCTGAGCATGGCCACGTGAGTGGCTGAAACATGCAGGAGGTGTACAGTGTTTATAACATACTTTAATACACTTGCGTTCATTTGTTGATTTCACTACCATATCCTCTTTCTCCCTCCAAATTCCTTCTCGATTTGTACTTCTTAAAATATTTGTATGTGACTTCCAGTTTGCAATTTAGTTTTCTGCTGTTCAGTACCTTATACCGCTCCTTCCTCCAACGTATGGCAGTAGAGAATATGTGTCATATTTCTGTTGTGAGTTCTGAGCATTCCGAAGTACTTACCTCACAGTATAATACATCTTTTTCTTTTATTTATTTCCATTGAATGCGTGAAATCCACTGCCCTAAGGCACAGGGACATCATTTTGTCTGATAACTGTTGCTAATCACTTCCTGTCAGGTGCTTAACTTACCAAATGTTGATGTGCAGTGAACAGTGTGTTTGTTACATGTGGTGTACTTATGCAAGCCAGAGGAAAACTTCTGCAGCATGTTCTTTACCTATGGTACATAGAAGCCTAATACATATTAACTGAAAAACATTCAATGAAACTGTGCACACACTGCAAGTCAAGACAAACTGGAATAGTGGCAAGCACTGCTCTCACTTCTGTCACATTGAACAGTATGAGTGAAGAGTTACGTGAGTGGTCAGAGAAAATAATGGCCCTCTATATATATATATATATATATGTAAATATGTTGGTATTTCATGTTCTGCATTTCTTTCAACCTATATGGCTGCTAGTTTATTAAAATTAATATATCACCCATGTGTTAACAATTATAAACACTTTGTTCCACTATTTAAACATACTATTACTGCATAAAATAAAAGCAGAAAGTGTTCCAAAGAAGTGTGTTGTGCACTTTTCATGCAGCTGATACACTTAAGTAAGTTTACTGCCAACAGGGTGCAGTGGTCCATAAATAGATAAGCACTCTCTCTTACATGTTTCATCTATTATTTATAGCCATCTTCAGAGAGCAGTTGTATATACAGAGCTGGCACATAGCTTTTTCATTTGTAAGTGGTAAAATTCACAATGCCAGCAGACCATTGCAGCACCTGTGTGTACTGCTGGCAATTTAAAGTTATGTTAAACTACTACTACTACTACTACTACTACTACTGCTGCTGCTGCTGCTGCTGCTGCTACTGCTACTGCTACTGCTGCTGCTGCTGCTACTAGTAGTAGTACTACTACATAGGATTATTGTTAAAATCTTGTGCGTCCAAACATCTTGAAGTAGTAAATTCTGTTTGATTTTAGTTGAGTGGTAGTAAGTCATGTACAGTGTGTTGTCAAACTGTGTACACTGTGACTGGACACTGCATGGAGTTACAGGTGCAACAGTATACCTACTCAATGCACTGCAGCATATGATGTGTATGGAATTCGAGTATACTTGATACACTGCAGCATATGATTTGAACAAATGGCATGTATACTTGATACACTGCAACATATGATTTGAACAAACAGCATATATACTTGGTGCACTGAAGTCTGTAGTGTCAACAGAATGCCAGTATTCTGCACGGTCCACATTGGGGGCATGCACACCTAGTTCTAGTAGGGATGGCAATGGGGTCTTGTAATGTTTACTTTGCACACACTGTGGAATGGGTTAAATTTGGGTAACATTTGCAGTACACAGTATTTTTTTTGTTACTGAAGGTGATAGGTTAATCATAAACCATACCATTCTCACATCCAAGAGTGCCATTCAAGAATGACGTACAGGTGAATGTGCATATAACTTGTTACCAAAACCACGATTAAGAAAATACAAATCTCAAAGGAGTTCTATAATTCTTCAACTTTAGTTATGGCAACAATGTATTCACAGAGAAGTGAAACAACGGGTACTGCAAGGTTCAATTCTGGTGCTAATAACATTTTTGTTATATGTAAATGATACTGTTTGAAGAGACAACCGGCAGAAATGGTTTATTTCAAGATAACACAAACATGTTGGTTGCTGAAAAAATTAAATGCCCTTAAGTATTAAACTGAAAAGGATATGGAGAAGTAACAGTTGTGGGTACAAACGAACAGTCTTATGACATAGAGAAAAAAGAACGGCCATTTCGTCTTTTTACTGAAAAAATAGAAACCCACAATGACCGAAAGTCAAAATGCAATAATATGGACACTGCCTATAAATCAGAATCCAAATTTTAGACATACATATCACAAATAATAAGAAATGGCATGTTTATGTGAAGTCACAAAACTCAAAAGTGATCGAAGTATAATGCATTATAAAATGTTTAAAAGAAGTACAGAGCTCACACGTCATAAGGAGTACCTTCTTTGCCAATTTTCACGCCCATCTCATGTATGGTTTAATTTTGGGGGGTACAGTACTGAAAGTAAAGGCATCTTTGAATTAGAAGAAGGTACTGTCAGTGCTGTAGGGAAACAAATTTCTTGTATGCAGATATTCAGGGAGTTAAATACACTACCAGCAGCTTGTATTTACATACATGAAATACTGTGCTATATGTAGAGAAATATGGAAAATTTAGGGGCAGAATGTGAAACTTCACAATCATACCATAATTTTTTTTTTTCATGGTTCAACAGCCCAAGTGGGCCTAGACCTCAATGTCAGGTTTCTAGATCACACTCAGACATGCCATACACTCGGTGGGACTCCTCTGGACGAGTGATCGGCCCGTCGCAGAGACCTCTACCTCAGAACACACAACAAAAGAGACAAGACATCCATGCCCCTGGCTGGATTCGAACCTCCAGTCCTAGCAAGCGAGCGGCCGCAGACTTGCTCCTTAGACCGCGCACTACCGGGATCGGCAATTATACCAAAATACCCCCTCAAAAACTGCATCTCCACGTTTAATACTGTAACACAGATCTTTTCAAAAATGCTCTGAACAAGGAAATTACACAACAGGGTACATAATCATGTAAATGAATTTGTCACGCACAATTTTTAAGACGGACCTGAAGTCCTTCGCGTTATGACATACATAGTATTCTTTGGTGGAAGGCTACGAGTATGTCGTGTTCGACGTGGCAGATTTTACCCTCTAAGCGAAAGAGTTGATGAGTTATGTACTATGGTGCAAGTGTGTTTACGTAATTTTAACATGGTTATGCTTGCTTACATAAGAAACGGTGACGGAATTGAAAACTGACGTATCCTTATGTCGGATGTTTGACTGTATGCATGAATAATATAAAACTATCAGATTCACACCTGACTGAACACATCTTGATAGTCTGACATAAAAGCAAACTGAGCTGCGTGAAAGCAGCTGTTTACTGTAACACCTCGGAGTTGCTCAACAATCCTCCGAATTTCCGTCACAAACCACACTTCACAAACCGCCCAACACCCAATTTTCTCTTCACAGGCAATATGGCGTACTTTAGTTCAGATGGGCACGTGGCCACCAACCGCAAGAAGTGCTTGTTGAGTGGAAGCGTGATGGGAGAGCAGAAGTGCGATCATCAAGGGGTAATATTCACGGTGAGTTTTCTTGCGTAGTACAAAGTGATGAGATTACAGAATTCACCATTCCGATTTCCATATACAGCATCATATTGAAAGAGTCAAAGCGCTCTGTATAGCGTTAATGTATTCGGAATCAATTAGTACAGAGGCATTTCTGTACGTTGGTTGGGCCAGATTTCCAATGTGGGGCAATCTACGTAACTCGCTACCGCTCTTACCTTCCCCTCCCGTGGCGCTGTCGTACTGCGCTGCTACGTACCCTCCCCTCCAAAGCGGCCATCTTTCCTCTCCCTACCGTCTGCTTCCCCTCCCAGCACAACGATCCGCACGGACGGGGGGGGGGGGGGGGGCGGCGGGGAACCGCCGCCATTTTGCCCCACATTGGTAAGCTGCTCCAACGTTTGCTGAATAGAAGAAATTTGAAAGGAAAACATGAAATAACGCAGATGTGACTGCCTGAAAATAGTGAATGTATCAGTCTACAGATTTCGGTATTGATTGACATTAACAGTTACTTTGCATTTTCGTGCTCGGGATCTATTCTAGGATTGCACGCCCAGTTATTTCTATTGTTACAGGAAACTTAATTTCCATTTACTCGGTCATTTCTGTTAAATTGCAGAAAATTCCTCTGGCCGGGTTTCAGTAGATATCCCTTTCTTGAAGCCATATTGTTGTGGGACCAGTGAATTATTAATATGTGAATGCTGGCTTAAACTTTGCAAGTATTTTAGAAAAAAAAAACAGTTGCTATGTAGACAGGCCAGTAATTTGTCATGCAAGTTTTGTCTCCTATTTTATGCAGTGGTTGTACTATGGAAGGGAGATGTCTGTGTGTGTTGAATGATTACAAATATGGCTAAATTTGCAACTTATTTCAGATGTGCATGCATGGACATGTCTGATTATGGACTTTCATTCACTTTTAAAGCAAAGGACACAGCAGTCTTGCTAATAACAGTTTGTTCTTCAGTTGGAAGGTACGGTGCATAAAATATGGAAGGCATTCTGATTGGCAAGCATGAGGCCAGGGTGTGTAAGACAATGGAGTTTTTGGTACCACATTAAGATTTGTAATAAGGGCCTTCAAGCCAACACTAGGAGTATCTCCAGGCACAGTCCTATTCCTGCTCCGAATGTAATATATACTGCATGCTGTTAATGTGAAGTATTTTGTTCACAGGAGCCTGCTATATGAGGTACCCCCAAGGGCTGTGTGGAGAGGGGGCCTGCTGCATTCTGGGAAGCCAGTGGAGCTTGTAGCTGGGCTGCCAATTGTGCAGGTTTACAAAAGCCGCATATTCAAGTGTATGGATTAAAAAACACAAGTAGTGTCCAGTGCTGTAACATAAGGTAATTAACACAGTCAGTTGTACAGTTTAACCTTTTAAAGCCTAGCTGTAAATTTGCGTACCGCCAGCTTTAACATTCGCAAATTCTACGAGGTGCTTGCGTCGTGTTTATGTGTTTAGTATGGATCTCAGAACAAACAGCTATTATTTCCCTGTACAACATTAACTAATAGGTTTTTATAACCGAGACAGAGGATATTTACTGCGCGGTAGGAACTGGGTGTTTATATATAAAACTGATATGCTTCGTCTTTAAAGGGCTAAGCATTAATCAATGTAACATTAAATAAAGTAATTTTTATAAGTGATGACCAGGATCATTAACAGTGCCTGAGTACTATAACTCACGAAGTAAGAACTCTGTACTGTGATTGTGTGGTGATGTATCGTGGACCAGATTGCTTCGCACTCAGTTGTAAGTGGCAGGCGGTGGTTTGAATTTTGACAGAGCACTGACTATCCTGATTGAAGCTGTGCGTAGTTTTCCTCAGTCCCTTTAGACCAGGGACACTCATCCTGCAGGTTGTGGGTATACCTGCAGCACAGTGTGACTTTGCCAGCTGAGACATTCAGAATGAGAAAACATGTTTTAACCCTTTGCCTGGAAGAGCTGAGATAGAAAGCCGAATCAGTTTTGAACACTTGCAATATGTTCATGTATGGAGCTGTACGTTATGGTAGTAATCCAGTTTGTAAAAATGTGCTAAAATGGCAACATTCTAGCGTAGGTTGTGAATTCTATTTTTTGGTAAATTTCTCCTTGTATCAGTATTATGTTTTATTGTACATGATTTGTAGAAAAATGCACAGGCAAAATTATACACATAATTGTATGTATACTTGTTCGTTGTTCACTCTGCATTTAATTTAATGTTGTGAGCATGCTGACCAAATTGTGCTGAAGTTGCCTGCAACACATGAAAGGATGGGCAGGCAGGCTTGGACTGGTACTAGTGTATTTGCAAAATAGGAACAGAGGGCATTTTAAACGGCTGTAAGTAGGATGGAATGGTCATATAATTTTGTAGTATTGTGATGTAATAGGAAAGTGGAAAATATAAATGATTCGCTGTGCTTAAACTAGTAAGTTAAGCCCAACAGATTTAGAAACAAGCATGATGGATGAATATATTGAATTTTTGAATGATACAGGTGGATCTTAAATAAAGTGAATGAATTTGAATTTATATTAGGAAGACTGCTAGAACAGAGTAAAATGCAATGGGAAGAGTAACTGAAGGTCTGTGGGGAAGATAAGGAAGTCTGATTGTCTTACTATTTTCAAAGTGAAGCTACTTGGTTTCTAAGAGTTGGAGGGGTGTTTCAGTGTTCATAAATATTGATGGCACATTGAGGAAATAGTTCGAAATATTTTGTTTATAAAAGATGGAAGGCTGCATATGGCAAAATCTTGTGTGATGGCATTCAGACTTCTCTGCAAGTTTACTCAACTGATATCCTATTATTTGCTTTGAAGGATATGGAATGAAGGTGGTGGCACCAGGTTTATGTACGTCAAGCAGCGCCAGTAACCTTCAGTATCCTGTGCCGTTATGCCTGCTGCTATTCATGTGTTCTTTGCTCCTTCTGAGAAGACAGCTGCCCACACACTGGATAAGTATTCTTGTTTCCCCATGCAAGGCCAGTTCATTCTGAATGGGGTATATTGTAGAAAGTGGACAGGAGTAGACTGAAGTGAGTTGGTAGTGGCTGGGAAGAAACACAAGGGTCACAGTAGACAGTGGGCAGGAGTAGACTGAAGTGTGATGGTAGTGCCTGGGAAGAAACACAAGGATGATGATAGACAGTGGGAAGGGTAGAATGAAGTGTTGTGTTAGTGCCTGGGAAAAAGCACAAGCATGACAGTAGACTGTTTGCAGCAGTAGAATGAAGAGTGATTGTAGAGCCTTTGGAAGAAACACAAGGATCACAGTAGACAGTGGATAGGAGTACATTAAATTGTGATGGTAGTGTCTCGGAAGAAACAAGTATCATGTTAGACAGTGGGCACGAATACACTTATATGTTATAGTATTGTCTGGAACGAATCATAAGAGCCCCACTACACAGTCGGCAGGAGTAGGCTGAGGTGAGGTGGTAGTGCCCGCGAAGAAACACAACGGTCACAGTAGACAGTGGGCAGGAGTAGACTGAAATGGTATGGTAGAGTTTCGAACGAAACGTAAGGGCCACTCTAAATAGTGGGCAGGAGTAGACAGAAGTGTGATGGTAGTACCTGGGAAGAAACATGAAGGTCACCATAGACTTTGGGCAGGAATAGACTAAAGTGTGATGGTAGTGCCTAGGAAGAACCAAGGGTCACATGAGACAGTGGACAGGAGTAGACTGCAGTGTCTTGATAGTTCTTGGCTGGAAACAAAGGGGCCCCACTTAAGAGTAGTTGTGAATAGACTGAAGTTCAAACATAATGCCTCGGAGGTAGCACAAGGGCAAAATGAAGGACTGGGAAGAAGTATACTGCAGTGCTGTCATAGTACATGGGAGAAAAAATAATGACCTGTAAGAGTAAAATGAAGTGTGATGGTAGTGCCTGGATAAAAGCTCAAAGCCACAGTACACACTGGGTAGTAGACTGAAATCCAATGGGAGTGCCTTGGTGGGAACATAAGTGCCACAATAAAGCATGTTTACGAATGGTCTGAAATGTTAGTTTAGTGCATATGAGGAAACACAAAACGCCCTTCTGAAGCCCAAGTGACAGTTGCTGCACACACTTTGCGGAGGTGACTGCGTCTTTTGCAGACAGGAAGACAGATGCCTTTTAATGGCTCTGGATCAATGACATATGCGTATTTGAGTTATGCACTGTTATAAATATGTACTGAAAGGTTAAGTGTTGCAATGTGAAAGTTTACTTATGGAAACAGACTGCCTGCAACAATCAAAATGAATGCGCACTTAAAATGGAAGTACGGAAGTATCGCAGTGCATATGCTTTGTGAAGGGCAGTTTGAGAGTGTTAGAGAATGACTAGTGGGGGGGAAGCAAGGCAATTACTTGCGAGGTTCTGACGCGGTATATACGCAAGTGTGTTGCTTGTAGGTGAGAAAAACACAAGGGCCACAGTAAAGAGTGGGCACTCATAGACTGAAGTGTTGTTTTAGTACGTGGATGAAAAGGCAGGGGCTAGAATATACAGTGGGAAGGAGCAGAGTGAAACATAATGATAGTGCCTGGGAAGAAAAAGTAGTGGCACAGTAAAGAGTAGGCAGGAATAGAACATAATGGGGTAATAGATACTAGGGGGAAACTAAAGTTGGACAGTAATTCTTGGGTAGATTTAGACTGAAGTGTATTGGTCGTGCCTGGGACGAAAGACAGGTGCCACAGTAAAGATAGGGCAGGAGGAGACTGCTGTGTGATGGTAGTGCTTGGGAGGAAGCATAGTTTCCAAAGTGCACTGTGGGCAGGTGTGGACTAAAGTCTAATGGTAGTGCCTGGAATGAAACAGAAGAGCCACAGTACACAGTGGACAGGAGTAGACATAAGTCTGGTGGTACTGCGTGGGAGGAAACAAAGGCCGCACTGTGAGGTGGGCGGGAGTCGACCTCTGTGTGATAATAGTGCTCGGGAGGAAGCAGAAATACAACAGTAGAGATTTTACAGGAGTAGACTGAGGTGAGATGGTAGTGCCTGGGAAGAAACACAAGTGTCAAAGTGTAAAGTGGCAGGAGTAGACTGAAGTGGGATGGTAGTGCCTGGTAAGGAACACAAGGGTCACAGTAGACAGTGGGAAGGAGTAGAGTGAAGTGTGATGGTTGTGCATGGGAAGAAACAAGGGTTACAGTAGACTGTGGGCAGGAGTAAACTGAAATGTGATGGTAGTGCCTCAGAGAAGGACAAGGATCACAGTAGACAGTGGGGAGGAGTAGACTGAAATGTGGTGGTAGTGCCTGGGAAGAAACAGAAGGAACACAGTACACAGTGGCCTGGAGTAGACTGAAGTGTAATGGTATTGCCTGGGAAGAAGAACTTGGAGGAAAATAGACAGTGGGCAGGATCAGACTGAAGTGGTATAGTACTCTCTTGAACGAAACATAAGGGCCACAGTACAAAGTGGACAGGATTAGACTGATGTATGATTGTAGTGCCTGGGAAGAACCAAAGGGTCACAATAGACTGTGGGCAGGAGTGTAATGGTAGTGCCTGGAAGGAATACAAGGGCCACAGTTAAGAGTCATAAGTTTTAGACTGAAGTTTATTGGAAGTACGTTGTGAGAAGCACAAGGGCCACAGTACACATTGTGCTAGAGGACAGTGATTTGTTATGGTAGTGCCTGGGAGGAAACGTAAGGCCCATAGTACACAGTGTGCAGGAGTACACTGAAATGTTATTGTAGTGCCTGAGACGAAATACAATGGTTACAGTAAACAATCATCGGAAGTGTTATGCTAGTAACTGGGAGGAAAAAGGAGGGTCAGAGTGAAGAGTGCGCAGGATTAGAATGAAGTGTTTTGGTTGTGCCTCTGAGGAAGGACAAGGGCCATAGGACACTGTGCAGGATTACACTGAAGTGTTATGGTAGTGCCTGGGAAGAAACAGATTGTCACAGTACACAGTGGGGAGGAGTAGACTGAAGAGGTATAATACTGTATGGAAATAAACATAAGCGCCACAGACAGTGCACAGGTGGGTACATAAGTGCCACAATAAAGAGTGTTTAAGAATAGTCTGAAAAGTTAGTTTACTGCATACCAGGAAACACAAACGCCCTTCTCAAACCCAGGTGACAGTTGCTGCACACACTTTGCGGAGGTGACTGCGTCTTTTGCAGACAGGAAGACAGATGCCTTATAATGACTCTGGATCAATGACATACACGTATTTGAGTTATGCACTGTTATAAATATGTACTGAAAGGTTAAGTGTTGCAATGTGAAAGTTTACTTATGGAAACAGACTGCCTGCAACAATCAAAATGAATGTGCACTTAAAATGGAAGTACGGAAGTATCGCAGTGCATATGCTTTGTGAAGGGTAGTTTGAGAGTGTTAGAGAAAGACTAGTGGGGGGAAGCAAGGCAATTACTTGCGAGGTACTGACGCGGTATATACATAAGTGTGTTGCTTGTAGGTGAGAAAAACACAAGGGCCACAGTAAAGAGTGGGCACTCATAGACTGAAGTGTTGTTTTAGTACGTGCATGAAATGAAAAGGGCCAGAGTATGCAGTGGGTAGGAGTAGACTGAAAGTGAAATAAAATAATGTAAAAGTTTGTTTGTGTTCACTTCTAGTGCTTCTGTAAGACCCAGAGCACTCGGCAACAGCAGTGGGCACCTTCACGCAAAGAGATAATGTGCACCATCAACAGGCATCCCATCTACGTTAGATTGCCTTTCATGTATGATCAGTACCATGCTGCTGCCAGAGGTACTGTGCAGACTGTGAAAAAGAAGATAGGTCTTCATGAGACAGTCATGGTAAGTCCGTACTTTTAAGCCTTTGCATAAATAAGGAAAAATTAAATGTAATATGCAAGGGAAATATCTGTTGTAACAAGAGAATGGAGAAAAATGCATAATGAGGCCCTCTGTGATTTGTACTCCTTACCCAGTATTGTGTGGGTGATAAGTTGGTGAAGGATGAGCTGGTTGGGATAGAATAGAAATATATACAGGGTTTTTTGGGGAAACATGAAGGAAGGAGGCCATGTGGCAGGCCTAGTCACAGATATGTGCGTATTATTAATACAGGTCGTACAGAAATAAGATGGGAGGTCATGAACTGGATGTATGTGGTTCAGGAGAGGGAGATGTGACAGACTGTTCTGAACATGGTAAGGAACTTTTGGGTGCTATAAAATGCAGGGAATTCCTTGACTAAATGAGAAACTGTTAGCTTCTCAAGAAGGACTCTGCTACATGGAGTTAGTCAGCCAACTGAACAACTATGATCGTTTTGCTGTGTTCACTGTGTGTTAAAATTAAACTTGCTGCCATTTTGTGTTGCTTTCTTTAAATCCCGATAACAGAGAATTCCTCAAAGGTGCAGTATGTTAGTCAAAATTGTTTCTGCCTGTCTGCAGCACCACAGGGTATGACATTCCAGAAGAGACCCATTTTTGTTTTATTAATTTGTGGTAACTTTCATGCGAATGTTGATTATTTCAGGTTGAATATCATGAGATGGAGGAAAAGTAGTCAGCTGCTGGATGAGGAAGATGTGTGAGATGCATGTGAGAAGTCTAAAGCCAGGGGTACTGCAACCGCAGAAAAGAAGTTGTCTTCTGTAACAGAACTTGTTGAAAAGGAAACTTCACTGCCAACAGAAATGCCACCTCTAAATACAGTTGCACGTCCAGTCACTGAAGTAAAGCCCATGAAGGATGAAAAAGTGGAACCAGATTCGGAGCAGGATGATCCAACTGGTGATTTAAGTTAGTGTTGGTACTTGATGTTTTTACACTAGTTGAAATTCATATTGTGGTCTTGTGGGTTTTGAGACATTATAGTCTGGTATTCATATATCAAAGCTTTGGAGGAATGAACTGCTGCTGTCTTCTGAAAAGGGAGGGATATGAGATGTGGGCTCTTCTGACGTATTACGCAGTGTGGAATAGTAATCCTTTACCGACATTTTGGGACAGCATATCGGTCCGATTTTCAAGGGTCAACAAGTCCAAGAAGAAGAAAGCCAGCAAGAAAATGCATGGTTTATGTAGGGACGGTGTGGGCGGTGACTGTTAGTAAGTGAGCGGGATGCTGCCAATAGGGATGAAACAGCGTGAGGGAGGGGAGAGGTATAAAGTTAATGGGCTTTGGGAGCTACAAGGAAAATGGCTCCTGGGAGGTAAGTGACTGCCAAGTAGGGGTGGGCAAAACATACTTACAGTGATACAGTTCATTCAGTACGGGTCCAGGTGGTGATACGTTCAGTTTGTGAAACTAGTGTATAATGACACGCTGGACCCGAATGTATAGGTTATGTTATTTGATGTACTGATAATGAAATTGATGTATTGCCATGTTAGTGTACATTGCTGGGAAGGCATTACATATATACAGTACACACACACACAACACATTCCATGGATTCATAAGTTTGCCAGAATGAAAGTACACACACACACACACACACACACACACACACACACACACACATGCACACACACTCTACCATCTTATTCCTAATTGGCTTTGAGAATTTGAAGATTACATTCTGCTTCTCTTTTCACTCAGAACCTGTCGTGCTTTTGAAAATATTCTTTCACATGGAACTGAGGTGGCAGCAACACAAAGCCTTTTCTTCACTGCAGTGTAAAGTGTAGGATATAAGGCCTTCCTGTCATTCCACCAGTGCAGGGGATCACTGGTTCTCGGAAGCATGGGTTCTGTTATATATTTATTTAGTTCAATGTTACTAGCAGCAGTTGGATTTCTCTCAGCAGTTAGTTTCTTGATTTTCTTATCAAACTCGTCGGAAATTTTGGAGTTACTTCTGGTAACTGTGTTGTCTGAACCCACAGCAGTGGAAGAACTCCTAATATTGATGCCACGGACTTTTCCCAGTAAAACTTCATATGCTACTTTAAATTTCTGATCATCAGCAGACCCCTGTGTTTTGAATCTGGGATGCAGCGATGTGGCCTGGGAAATCAGTTTATTAATCTCCCAAGTGTGTTATGACAAGGGGGCCATGAGGTTATTCTGAGGGCCCAAATAGTTAGTTTACTCTTCAGCAACACTTCCTCATTCAGCCAGTGCTTCATTTCTTATGTTATCATTACTGTGATGAATAATGAATAAAATGTTAATTCCTTTACAGCAGTTCAGAGATGATGACAGTGTTTATCATTGTCAAAATTAACAGATGCTTGAAGTTCAGCTGTTAATATGGGGGGGGGGAGTGTCCGTGAAATTCCTTTGGGTTGAGAAGGGGTCTTCATGTTTGAGAACTTTGGGAACTGCTGATAGAGACAAATGTCCTAGGTGTAGAAAGTGAATAAGATGCCCTTTTATCAAAAATCATTCACGAGCTGTTAGCCCCATGTCCATCTTATTTAAAAATTAAATGGGCCCACTTTATGAAGTCATTTAGATAATGTGAGAGTTCCTCAGCCTGTCAAGTTTCGTACCATGGGTGGAATTTCAGCTTTAATTGTCATGTTCTTATTGCCTTTTGAATTGCGTCAATACCCTTACACACACACACACACACACACACACACAAACACTTATGCAAGGTTGTTTTAATATTACCCTACCAACTACATTTAGATCTTGCTTATGGTCTCCTTCCTTTAATTTTTTAACAGTGAATCTGTTTAGGGGAAA